>BQNB010038702.1:11651-48573 GCA_026074375.1 Tanacetum coccineum | reverse complement strand
AAGGCATTTTAATCAAACAAGAAAAATATTTCAAGGATTTGCTAAAAAATTATGACATAAATGGTTCATCAGTAAAAACTCTAATGGTACCCCCTAACAACTTAGGACCTAATCTCAATGGCAAAGTTGTAAATGAGACTCGGTACAAAGGTATGATTGGATCACTAATGTATCTAACTGCAAACAGACATGACATTCAATTCTCAAATTTTCTCTGTGCAAGATATCAAGCAAATCCTAAGGAATCCCACCTTATTGCCGTTAAGAGAATTTTTAGGTGCCTAAAAGGTACTCCTAGTCTTGGTATGTGGTATCCAAAATGTTTAGGTTTTGACCTAAAATACTCAGACTCTGACTATGCTGGATGCAACATGGACAGGAAAAGCACCTCAGGTGCTTGTCCTTTGCTAGGAGGCAAACTAGTGTGCTAGAGTGCTAAAAAGCAGCAATCTGTAGCTATGTCCTCAGCTGAAGCTGAATATGTAGTTGCTGCTAGATGTTGTGCCAACATATTATGGATGAAGAGTCAACTCACTGACTATGATATCATTTATGAAAAAGTACCCATATTTTATGATAACACAAGTGCTATTGCAATCTCAAACAATACAGTTCTGCACTCAAGAACAAAGCATATTGATATCATATATCATATCATCAGAGATCATATTTTAAAAGGGGACATTGAATTACATTTCATTCCCACTCAAAACTTGTTGATATCTTCACCAAGCCTCTTGATGAGCCAACTTTCAAAAGATTGATTGTTGAACTAGTTATGTTGAACATTGATTCAAAACCTAAAGCTTCAGTACTGACTGAGGAAAACTAAAGCTTCAGCGCTTTCATCCAAAACTGAACAAACTTTTGTATGTGAAATGTCAGTTCAGTTTTTGCATATAACCTTTAGCTTGCTTAAGTGAAGTAACAGCGCAATCACATATGTCTCATTCATGGATTTTCATGAGCATGTGTGGTTTTGTCGCCTTCGTTGGATGGAGAATATATTGGTCAAGTCAAAAGAAACTGAACAAAAACAATTTATTTTCTTTAGTTAGTTATAAATGATTTTTATCTATTCTTCAGATGCCTATCGAGTGAAGTAACTGAGCAATCACATTTGTTTCATTCATGGATTTGCATGAGCATTTGTGGTTTTGTCGCCTTCGCTGGAAGATTGATGATGATGAAGATTACAATAATCTGTTCAGCATAACATAACACCAAACCTGAACCTAGTCTAGCTTTTTCAAAACATCAATTCAGGTCAGTTTTAAAAACAAATGTGATTCTCAAAAGTAATATTATTTTATCAAATGATTTTCCTTTTCAAAAGAAGTTGTTTTTTATTTAATTTTATTTTTTTAGTTTTTTTGTTTTTGTTTGTTTTTTTTTTGTTTTTTTTTTTTTTTTTATTTTTTTTTTTTTTTTTTTCTTTTTTTTTTTTTTTTATTTTTTTTTTTTTTTTTATTTTTTTTTTTTTTTTTTTTTTTTTTTTATTTTTATTTTTATTAATAATTTTTGTTTTTTTCTTTTTATTTTTTTTTTTATATTTTTTTTTTTTTATGTTTTTTTAATTAAAATATATTAACTAGAGGATATCAAAAGTTTAACATGACATCATCATCTTTTTCTTCACTATTTTTTGTTGAAATAGAAGGTTTTGTTCACGTTCTTGGGGTCAGATGCTTTTGCTTTACTGACTTTATTAAAATCAAGTTTAGCGGACATGTTGAAAAACCAAACCTTAAACATTCCCATAACTTTAACCTCAAATGATAATACATTTCTCAAACAAAAATTTGTAATTTCATCATTCATATAAATTACAACAAACCCTTCAACACATCACTCTCACAAATTCATCAAGAACAAACAAAACACACACCTCAAACTAGATCAAATCTTCAAAATCCTAACTATCCATAATGGATGAATCATCATCACACAATCCCTCTTTACCTAAAATCACTTCCAAAGAAGAACCTGTCACTCTTGACAAACCCAAAAGCCCAAACCCTTTCTTACCTGCAGATCAGATTGAGTTCACCTTTCAGAGATGGCCATTTCACACCAATTGTAGGATCGTTATTCTTAGATGGGAAACACTGATTTACTGTCAACTATGCGGAATTATTGGCTAGGACCTTATGAAAGAACAACAGTAGTTTCTCAAACGATTTCTTTTATAAACCTTTTGAATCTGCCTAAATTGCAGATCCCTAATACAATACTAATAATTCTCAACTTCGTGTTTTTCTATGGTGTTTTTTTTCTATATGTAATCTAATATCTTCCTAGAGATCCTTTATAAAATAAAGGATAACCTCTAGTAGATGTCAGTCCTTGTTATATCAAAACACTAATTGATGCTTTATCACTAATAACTGTTACAGATAAATGCCTAAAAAACCGTTTAAACTTTTTAGTTTACCTATATCCACTAGGCAGTACTTCGATCCTTTGACTGACAAGTTCCTTGGCACTTTTCTACTTAGAAGTTTACTTTGATCTTTCACTTAGCAGTAATTTGGACCTTTTGACTTGTATCCAACCAATTCCTCCCCTAACTTGAATTTACTTGCTTGACTTCAAGTTTCAATGATAGTTGGTCTTCTTTGTTAAGCATCAGTCTGTCTTTGTATTTAAGAGAGTACTTGCCTTCAATCTTTTTAAGCTTCTCCTTTGAGCAGTTCTTGTACAAATCTGTTTGAGCATCTTGAACATACACGTTTCTTCAAAAATCTTTTGGTCTTTACCTCAAACAGATTGTTCTTCTTAGCAACATGTCTTTTCGCTAGCAACTTGATTGGATTTGATGAGCCTTTACCAAGTAGCATTCACTCTTGGGCCTTAGTCAGGTTTTTTTTCTTTCGGTTTGTTTTTTTTTCTAGTTTTTTATCTTTTTATGGTTTTTGAGTGTTTTTCTTATTTTGGTTTTTTTTTTTTAGTTTTTCTTTTGTCGTTTTTTTTTTTTATTTAGTTTTTTTTTTTGGTTTTTTTTTTTTTTTTTTTATTTTGGTGGGTTTTTTTTTTTTTTTCTTTTTCTTAGTTGTTTTTTTTTCGTTTTTTGTTTGTGTTTTTTTTTAGTTTTGTTTTGTTCAAGGTTGGTTGTCTCTTCAGTTGTTTCTTTTTTTTGTTTTGTTTTCATTTTTCTTTTTGATCTTTTTTTTCAGCAGTTGTTGTTTTTTTTTTTTTTTTGTTTTTTCAGTTTTCAGTTTCTTCAGTTTTTTTTGGTTGGTTTTTTGTGTTTTTGATGTTTTTCTCATAGGTTTTTCTTTAATAGTTTCGTTGGTTTTTTCTTTTTTTTTTTCTTTGTTTTTCTTTCATGTTTTTTCAGAGTTTTGTTTTTTTCTCGTTTGAGTTTTTTTTTTTTTTTTTTTCAGTTTTTGTGTTTGGTTTTTTGGTAAGGAGTTTTGGTTTTTTCTTCTTTTTTTGTCTTTCTTAGTTTTTCAGCTCTTTTTTTTGTTTTAAGTTCTTTTTTTGTTTTGTTGTTGTTTTTTGGTGGGTTTTTTATTTACAGTAGTGTGTTTGTTTTTCTTGGGGGGTGCAGTATTCTTCAGTTTTTTCTTTCAGGGTGGGTGTGTATTTTTCCAATGTTTTCTTTTTTTTTTTAGTATTTTTTTTCTTTTTTGTTCAGTTAGGTATTTTTTTCTGTTTTTTTTTTTTGTTTTTTTGTAAAGTTCTGTGGTTTTTTTGGTTTGTTGTTGTGGTTCAGTATGTTATTGTTCAGTTTTAGTTTTTTTTATCTCTCATTTTTTTTTTTTGTTTTTTTTTTATTTTGTTTTTTTTCTCAGTATTTATTTTGTTTTTTTTCTGTGTTTTGTTTTGGGTTTTTTTTTTTTTTTTTTTTTCTTGGTTTTTTTTTTGTCCTGGTATTAAGAGGTTCTTTTTGTTTTTTTGTTTCAGTGTTTTGTTAGTTCAGTTGTGTTGTGTTTTTGTTGTTCAGTTTTTGTTTTGTGTTTTTTTTTTTTTCTTTCTTTTTTTTTTGTGGTTTTTCATTTTTTGGTACGAGTTTTTTTTGGCGTTTATTTTCTTTCTGTTCATGTTTCAGTTTTCTGTTTTTGTTTTTTTTTCAGTTTCTTTTTTTTTTTTTTTAGTTTTCTTTTTTTTTTTTTATTTTTTTTGTTTTTTTTTTTTTTTGTGGGTTTTTTTTGTTGTGGTTTTTTTTTTTTTTTTTTTGTTCTAGTTTTCATCTTCAGTTTCAGGGGGAGTTTTTTCTAGGTCTTTTATGTTTTTTTTTTTTTCTGTTTTTTTTTGTTGTTTTGTTTCTTTGTTTTTTAGTTTTTTTGGTTGTTGGTTGTTAGCTCTTGCCTTGGTTTTTTTTTTCTTTTTGTTTGTTTTTTGTTTTCTTTTTGTTTTTTTTTTTTGTTTTTTTTTTCTTTTTTTTTTTTGTTTTGTTCTGTGTGTGGCTGTGTGTGGTTTGGGTTGTCACAGGTTCTGTTGGGGGCTGTTGGTGGGGGTGGTGGTGGTGGGGGGGAGGGTGGGGGCGGAGGGGTGTGGTGGGTGGTGGATGGTTTGGAGTGTGCATGTCAGTGGGGGGGGGGGGGGGGTGGTGGGGGGGGGGGGTGGCAGGTGTGGGGATGGGGGCGTGGGGCTGGGGGGGGGGTGGGGGTGGTGGTGTGGGGGGTTGGAGGGGGGTGTGGCTGTGGGGGCTGGTTTAGGGGGGGGGGGGGGGTGGTGGGGGCTGGCTTGGGGGGAGGGGGGGGGGGGCGGTGTGGGGGTTGGGGGGGGATATTGGGGTGGTGGGTGGACTTTGGTAGGTGCCCGAAGGGGGCAGTTGGGGGGGATGTGTGTTGTTGTGGGGGGTTGGTTTGCTTTGCGTGTTTAGCGGGGTTGATGGGGGGGGTGGGTGGTTGGGGGGGGTGTGGGGGGGGGGGGGGGGGAGGGGGTGGGATGAGGGGGTGGGGGGGGGGGGGGTGGTGGGTGGGTCGTGTGGGGGGGGGGTGGGTGGGGGGGGCTGGTGGGAGTGGTTGGGGGTTGGTGGGGGGGGGGGGGGGGGGGTGGGGTGGGGGGTAGTTAGGCGGTGGGGTTGGGGGGGGGGGGGGGGGGGGGGGGGTTGGGGGTGTGGGGTCGGGGCACGTCTGAGGGTGGGGTGAAGGGCAGTGGGTGGTGGGTTTGGGCGTGGGTTGGTGGCGTGTGGTTGGTGTTCTGTGGATGGGGGGGGGGGTGGGGGGGGGTGGGGTGTGGTGCTCTGAGGGGATGGGTTGTTGTGTTTTGGGGGGGGGGTTGAGGGATGGTGTGGTGGGGGGCTGGGGAGGGCGGATGTGCGGGCTGGGGGGGGGTGGGGGGGGTGTGTGTGGATGGGGGGGGGGGGGTGGGATTGGGGGGGGGGGGGGGGGGAGGCAGGGGGGATGATGTGTTTTAGTTTTTTTTTGTTTTTTTTTTTTCAGTTTTTTTTTTTTTTTTCAGTTATTTTTTTCTTTTTTTTTGTCATTTTGAGTTTTTTTTTTTTTTAGTTTTTTTTTTTCTGTTTTCTTTCATTTTTTTTTGGTGTTTTTTTTTCTGTTTTTTTTTCAAGTTTTTGTTTTTTTGTTTTTTTCTTAGTTTTTTTTTTTGCATATGTTTTTCTTCGGGGTTTCAGTTTGTTTTTCCTTTTTTGTTTTTTTCTTTGGGGGTTTTGGGTTGTTTTCATCTCTTTCTTCATTTTTTGTTTTTTTTTTTTTTTTTTGTTGTCTTTTTTTTTTTAAGTTCTATCTTTTTTTTTTTTTTTTTTTTTTTTTTTCGTGGTTTGGTCATTTTTTTGTTTTCTCAGTTAGTTGTGGGTTTTTTTTCCTTTTTTCTGTCAGGTTTTTTTTGGGTCTGTTTTTGTTTGTTGTTTTTTATTTTTTTTTTTTTCCTTTTTTTTTTTTTTTTTTGTTTTTTCTAGTTTCCTTTTTTTTTTCAGTTTTTTTTTTTTTTCTTAGTTTTTTTTTTTTGTACTTTTTTTTTTTTTTTGTTTCGTTCTATCTGTCTTTTATGTTTTTTTTTTTTTTTTTAGTTTTTTCAGTTTTTTTTCTTTTAGGGTTTTTTTTTCATCGTGTCTTTTTTTTCAGGTTTTTCTTCATAGTCTGTTTATTTTGTTTTTCATAGTTTTTTTTTTTTTTTTTTTTGGGTTTTTCTTTTTCGTGCGCGGAGCTTTGTGGTGGTTTTTGTTTGAGGTTTTTCTCTTTTTCTTATTGTTGGTTTTCTGTCTTTTTTTTTTTTTTGGTGTTTTGTTTTTTTGGGTTTTTTTTTGGTTGGGTTTGTTTTGTGTTTTTTTTTTTTTATTGTTTTTTTTTTTGAGTTTTTGTTTTCTTTTTTTTTTTTTGTCAGTTTTTTTTTTTGTTTTTTTTTGGTTCTGGTCAGTTCTATTTCCCTTTTTTTTTTTTAGTTTTTCGTTTTTTATTTTTTTTTTTTTTTTGGGTGTTTAGTTTTTTGTTTCCCCACGTTTTGTTTTAGTTCAGGTGGGTTTTTGGTTTTTGTTTTTTTTGTTATCTCAGTAGGGAGGTTTTCCTCTTTTTTCAGTTTTAGCGTTTTTGTTTGTTTTATTTTTTTTCTTCTTTTTTTTTTAGTTTTTTTTTTGGGGTCCTTTTTTGGTTATGTTTTGGGGTTTTTTTTTTTTTTTTCTGGGGGTTTTGTTTTGGCTTTGTTTCAGTTTTTTTTTTGGGTTTTGGGTGTTTTCTTTTCGTTTCTTTTTTTCAGTTTTGTTTGTGTTCGTGTTTTTTTGAGGTTTTTTGTCTATTTTTTGTTTTTTTTTTGGGTTTTTTTGTTTTTTTTTTTTTTTGTTTCTTTTTCAGTTTTATTTATTTTTTTTTTTTTTTTCTTTATTTTTTTTTTTTCTTATTTTGTTTTTTTTCTGGTTCTTTTTTTTCAGTTGTTTTCTAGTTGTGTTGTTTGTATTTTTTTTTTTTACTTTTTTTCAATTGTCAGTTTTTTTTTTGTTTTTCACCTGGGAGTTTTTTTTAAGGTTTGGTTTTTTTTTTTTTGTTTCAGTTTTTGTTTTCAGTTTTTCGTTTTGGTTTTTTTTGTTTGTTTTCGTCTTTTTTTTTTTAGGGGTTCTTTTTTTCTTTTTTTTTAGGTTTTTATTTTGTTTTTTTTTTTTTGTGTTGTTTTTCTTTTTTTTTTTAGCTTTTTTGTTTTGTTGTTGTTTTTCTTTTTCATTCAGTTTCTATTTTTTTTCAATTTGTTTTTCTTCTTTTTAGAAGGTTTTTTTTTGTTAAGTCTTATTTAGGTTTTTTTGTTTTTTTTTTATTTAAGTTTCTTTTTTTTTTGTTTCTCTGGGTGTTTCCTTTTTTTTTTTTTGTATAGTTCTTTGTTTTTATTTTCGTTTTTTTGATGGTTTTTTTTTCATTTTTTTTTTTTTTTTTTTTGTCTTGTTGGTTTTTGGTTGTTTTTAGTGGGGAGAGTTTTTGTTTCTTGTTTTCAGTTTTTTTTTTTAGTTTGTTTTTTTTTGGTTTCAGGTTTTTAGTTTTTTTTTTTTTTTTTTCATTTTTGTTTTCTTTTTTTTTTTTTGTTGGTTTTTGTTTGTTCCAGGGGGTGGTTGGTTTTTTTTTTTTTTCAGAGTTTATTTTTTTTTTTAGGAGGTTTTTAGTTCATTATGTTTTTTCTTTTGATAGGTTAATTTTTCTTTTTTTTTTTGTTAGTGTTCCAGTTTTTTTTTTTTTCATTTTTTCATTTTTTGGTTTTTATTTGTTTTTCTTTTTTTTTTTTTTTTTTTTTTTTTTTTTTCAATTCCTTTTTCTTTTCTTCAGCACGTTCTCTTTTTTTTTTTTTTACATTTTTTGGTTCTTTTCAGGGTTTGGTTTGGTCATTTTTCAGTTGGTGTTCTTGTTGTTTGTAGTTCAGTTTTAGTTGTGTTGTTTTTTTCTATTTTTTTTTTGTTCACGGGTTTTTCAGTTTGTTTTTTTAAGTTTTGGGTTTTTTTCTTTTTTTTTTTCTTTTTTTTTTTGTTTTTGTTTTTGTTCTTTTTTTTTTTTCTTTTGGTTTTTTTCTGGTTTTTTTTTTCTTCAGTTTTCATCTTGTTCTTGAGCGTTTTTTTTTTCTCAGTTCTTTGGTACCTAGAAAAGAGTAAACTAATCCATGGTGAACTGAAAAACACTTCAACACTAAGAACATGAAGCATAGTGTGTTGAGTACTATATGACTTTTGGTAAGTCATTACAACATAAACGGATTTGATTAGTCTTTACCTTAGCGTTTGCTCAGGCTAGTCAACTCTCTGTAAATAAAAAACATTGTTAGAGTTGGTGACCATATAGTTTTGAGCAAACTATTTAAAGCTATCAACGATTTTGAGTTATCTTTACCAAAAAAAAGCCGTTTGCTTTGGAGTAGCCAATAATTCAGTGTTGCTACCATGGTGTATTTGATCACCATACAAATTTTTTTTTTTGGTAAAATTGTCCACAACCATCATCAGAGATTTGAGAGGTCTTTACCAAAACTGTTTTGATTGACTAGTCAATTTTATGTTTGTAAGACATGGTTGAATTGAATACCATTTGCTGTGTTCGGTGGTTAACCAAAAACTCAATCTTTAAAACAGTTTGTCCATTCAAAATATCTGTGCCCTAAATCCCTTTTTGCACACTCAAATCTTCACCATATTTCAAAAACAACTTTTTAACTAGCAGTACCTTCATCTAGTGGTACTGTTTGTTTACATAGCAGTACTTTTTAAACAAAAGTTACTGCTTTGTTCACAGTTAAGTCTGTTTATCAAAGTAAGATATATATAAAAAAAAAAAAAAATTTGATAAAACATACCAGTTCTTACTAGAACACCCTGTTAGAGTTACTTTATATGTGATCCTCCCCTCAACAGATAGGCTATGGGTTCATATCCCAATTGTTACCACAAAAAAATTTAAACCTTGCCAAAATCAAAGCCTTTGGTGAGTAAATCTGCTACCATTGTCATCAGTTATGATCCTTGACCACATTTAATGAGCAACTTTGCTTCATAACAATCTCGAATGAAGGATGTCGAATCTGAATTATGTTGGTCTTGTGAGTGAAAAAACAGGATTCTTCACAATGCAAATGGTTGCTCTCATTGTCTATAGGGATTTCAGTGTTCATGAAGTTAAATCAATAATCCAATAGTTGATTTTGCATCCAAAGTACTGAAGCACAACAACTTGCAGCTGCTACATATTCTGCTTCTGTAGAGGAGATAGCCACAATTGTTTGTTTCTTGCATTGCCAAGAAACTAGTCGTCTGCCAAGATATTGACATCCTCCTGAAGTTGATCTTCTGTCATGGTTGTCCCCAGCATAGTCACTATCCGAAAAAGCTTCCAAATGAAAAGGAGAGTCTTTAGGATACCATAAACCCAAATTAGGTTGATGTTTAAGATACCTAAAGATTCTTTTGACAGCATGTAGATGAGAAACCTTTGGAGTGACTTGAAATCTTGCACACAGACAAACAGCAAACATTATGTCTGGTCTTGAAGCAGTTAAGTACATGAGACATCCAATCATAGACCTGTAAAGATGTACATCAACATCTTCACCTTCTTCATCTTTTCCTAAAGATTTATGAGCTTCAATGGGAGTAGATGCTGGCTTAATGGTTCTAAAGTCAAACTTGTTGAGAATGTCTTTCACATATTTGTCTTGACTTAGAAAAATACCACCATTAGATTGCTTGACTTGAAGTCCCAAAAAGAAAGTGAGTTCACCCATGGAACTCATCTTGAATTCCTTTTGCATAAGATCTTCAAAATCCTTCACCATAGAAGACTTGGTAGATCCAAAGATGATATCATCAACATAGACTTGTACCAACATGATATCTCTTCTATCCTTCTTAATAAACAAGGTTTTATCAATAGCCCCTCTCCTATATCCATGCTTCAAAAGAAAAGTTGAGAGTCTTTCATACCATGCTCTTGGGGCTTGATGCAGGCCATAATTCAGTGCCTTGCTTGACAAACTTCTATAAACCTATTTGGGATGTAACAGGATCTTCAAAACCTGGAGGCTGTTTGACATACACCTCTTCTGTGATGTTGCCATATAAGAATGCACTCTTGACATCCATCTGATAGACAAGAAAGCCCATGAAAGATGCAAATGCCAGAAAGAGTCTTATTGCTTCAATTCGGGCAACTGGTGCAAACACTTCATCATAATCCACACCTTCTTCTTGTTCTAGTCTAACGTCTGTTTACCTTGTGCAACTAGGCGTGCCTTGTTCTTGATAATAGTACCCCGTTCATTCTCTCTTGTTTCTAAACACCATTTAGTTCCCAATCACCCTTTTGGCTTTGGTAGGTCACATAACACACCACACCTCTTGTAGCTTGATTGAAGCAAGTCTTCTTGCATTGCTTCAACCCATCTTTCATCGTTAAGGCTTGAGATACTTTCTTGGGTTCCTCTTGAGTAAGAAACAAGCAAACAGCATGTTTGTGATCTTTGAGGTTAGTTTATTTTTGCTTGTTTTTAAAGACAGCAATGCGTGATGTTGATTTTGAAGTACTGTCTTGTAAGCTTTTCTTCTGTTTGAACCCATGCAGTACTTTTGCAATAATTGGACTTTGAGGATGAATCTTATGAATTTCTAGTGTGGGAGTAGAGGGAACAACAATGGTAGACCAAGTTGTTGTAGGTCTGCTACTCCGCCTTCCTCATCATCAAAGAGTTTGTAGAGAAAAACACCACTGTTGGAGTTCATCATCAGAATCTGTAGGTGTATTGCCAGTACTTTGAGGAGGTGTATTAGCAGTACTATCAAAAGAGTTAGCAGTACTTAGAGTGAAAGTACTGTCAACATGTTCTTTTCCCTTTGCAATAGATATTCTCCTCTTTTCCTCTTCAAAAAGCAATCCTTTTGATCATCATTATGAGCTTTTGCAAGAGATTCTTTGATGCATCAACTTCAGATCATCATGTAAAGCTTGATCTTCAGAGGACAATTTAACTTCTTTTGCAGCAGTACTTTCCTCAGGAGCATAGGCTGAGTGGTATGAACAATGAATTGCTGGTCATCTAACTCTTCAGCATCATCACAAGTTATTCCTTGTTCTTTTGAGTCAGCATAGTTTTCTTTCCTGACAGGAATGTAATTCATGGAGGGAGTTAAAAGGTCAAGATCAAACATCCAATCAGGACCTTTTCCCTTTTGATTTTCCTGATTCTCAAGAAAGTTTACATGAAGACAATCTTGAACCTTTCTTGTGACCCTGTTATAGACTCTAAACCCTTTGCTGTTGTAGAGTATCTCACAGTATCCTTCTTCTGATCTTGCATCAAACTTACCCAAATGATCCAGAGTATTAAGTATAGTCAGAGAGCATCCAAAAGGTCTCATGAAACTGATGTTAGGGGATCTTCCCATCAAGATTTCATAAGGAGTCTTCATTTGAGGTTTTAGTCCCACACTTATTAAAGCACATAAACATAGCAGTATTTGACGCTTCAGCCAAATATTGAATAGGTAGAAGG
Organism: Tanacetum coccineum; assembly: GCA_026074375.1. Classification (NCBI taxonomy): domain Eukaryota; kingdom Viridiplantae; phylum Streptophyta; class Magnoliopsida; order Asterales; family Asteraceae; genus Tanacetum; species Tanacetum coccineum. Next base: position 37,158 of record BQNB010038702.1, on the reverse strand, counting down.
GTTTTTGTTTCGGAGTCTGCATAAACATAGTTCTAGCGCTTCAACTATAGAGTCCTATTCTTCTTTCTGCACACCATTTTGCTGTTGGAGTCCTGGCAAGATATATTTCTCTCTTGATTCCTTTCTTGCACAAACTTCATTCATAAGGTTGATTCCTTGAACTCTGTTCAATGATCACACCTGATGGTTTCTTCACTTTGATGTTTAGCCTGTTTTCCAACCCACATCAAATCATGAAGCATATCATTATGTTTCATTCCAAGTAGGCAAGAAAAACAACAATGAATTTGCTGCTGTTCATACAGTAACCACCAAGCAGTACTTTTTCTTGTTTATACTCTCTACTGAAACAGGTCCAAATAAGTCCATGTGGAGTAATTCAAGAGGTTCTCTGACAGTTCTTTCCTCAATCTTCTTGCAAGATGGGCCCTTGTGTGTTTACCTTTCTACATGCCACACAGAGTGATCAAGCTTGTATGTCTTTGAGGTAAACCCCTAACCAGATTGCCTTTACCAACTTGTTGATATTTTTGAAGTTGACTGCCCCTGTCTTTGTGCCATAAGACAGCTTCATTCTTCTGTTGCCTTTGCAACCAAACCAAGTGATTCCCAGAGGGAATATTATTCTTTAGATCCAAGCTGTAGGACATCATTCCTGTTAGGAGCTCTAAGAATCCCAAATCTTCATTTTTTTTTTTTTTTCAACAAATTGAAATTTGGAGTAGGATAAGACATTTTTATCTGTGAAGAGAACATTGTGTTCTTATTCACAGATTGAGAAAGATAAGAGATTAAATTTTGCTTGACTTACACATAGCTAACTTTCTCAAAATCTAAGTTGATGTCTTAATGGTTCCTTTTCCTGAGATTCTCCACTTTAGAGTCATTTCCAAAGGCCAAATAACCACCTTTGAACTCCTTTAAAATCAGACAACTTGTCCTTGTCTTGTCATACTTCCAGAGCTTCCACTGTCAATGATAGCATAGTTCCTTGTGATCTTCCTCTGGGTTGCACTGTACAAAAATTTCAAAGAATTAGACTCTTGTTGGGACCCAAGTCATAACTGACTTGTGGATTACCTCCTAATGGAGTTACATAACTCAAATTGCTTGAGGTGGTAAGATCCATTACCCCTATTCACAGAATCTAGATAGTTCCCTTTTGGTTTCCATGTTTGTTTTGGACTTATCTTGCACTATTTTTTACAAGTTTGTGGAAGTACTCTTGGGTCCCAACAGTACTTCTCTCTTTAACCCAGATTGATTTTAACAATTATCTTGGGTCTTTGTTGTCTATGAGGAGTCCTTGTGGTGAAGACCTCGATGATGGTGTGTAACTTGAGGATTTAGGTCTTTTCTACTATCCAACCTTGGGATATAACTTACCATCAGTACTTCAGTGCAATAGTACAGCCTGTGGTTCTATAGATCTGAGCAGCACCTGATAAGTCACATTTGCAGTATTTTTTGAAGTACTGCCTTTCGCTTATTTTTCTGTAACACGTGGTCATTTTTGGTTCTAGCTAGTACTTATCAACCCATCCCTTGTAAGTACTGCTGATGGAATAAAGGATCTCCTAGAGTTTCTTGCGAAATTACTATGGTTCACTCTTTGGATGTTGTTCCAAACTGGTCTTGTTCCCCTTGAACCCTGTGTTCCCTTAGATTTATGAGTTTGGGTGTGTTGGAAGGTTCTTTCATGTAGATTGCAGTCCTTAATAAGATGATTAGGACTGTAACATACAAAACATAGTTTACCCCCTTTGTTCCCAAGTCCCTTTGTCCTAGATTCTTGACCAACACTGTTTTGACTTTTTGGTGACCTGTTTTCAAAAGATTCTTCACTATTCTCTGTGTTAAAAACAGTTTCCTTTTGACTCTCTGAAACATCAGTCTCTTCATCATCACTATCAACCCAATCTTCAATTATGACTTTATTTCTATCAATTGCTGATTGACTAGGTTTGTTTTCTTTGATTTAACAACTTTATTTAATGGCTTGTTCATCTATCCCTGTAAAGGAGACATTTGCCTAGGTGGATAAATTCGTACTGTAGGTGGACTGGTACTGCTTGTAGGCATTTTCTCTTTTGAAATTGTATACGTAGAATTCAGACAAAGTTTTCATCCCCAGATGAAATGTCACTTTCCATACTATTACTAGACTCAATCCCAAACCCTATACATGACTTATCAGACACATATCTTTGTTTGTTTAGGACTTCGTTTTGAAGTACTGAAGCATTTGACCATTTTTCAAGTTTTACTTTGAAATCATCTCGTTCTTTTAAGGCTTGATCTAATTCCTTTTGTTTTTCTTCTAGTTGCATATCTTTTTCTTTAAGTCATATTCCATTTGTTCATACTTATTCACCCCATGCATTATTCATTCTTTTATGTGTTTTAAGCATGACCTCTCAATGGCTCTAAGTCATTGGATATCCTAGAATTTCAGTCTAGCTCTTTGAAAATATATCTCTTTCTTTTTGATAGTTTTTCAAGCAACAGTTTATCAAGACCTTACTACATTTGAGAAACAGTAAGGTACCTTGAGTTGTAGCCATCAAGCTAGAGATACTGGTGCATCAGCAGCTTTGTTGCTTCCAGTCAAAATCACCAAGTCCATCTTGTCCAAAGTTATGCTTGTGCTCTGCATCAAACTCTATGGCTACAGTCATTTGTTCCACTCCAGTCAAGTGCCATCATAGCCATATGTCACTGGTTCAGCATCAAATTCCTTGGGTCCAATCATATCTTCATTGTTGTCTGTTGCCATCAAGGCTTTTGAATTTGAATCTTCAATAGCCACATTCCTATTTTCATTACGACATTTGCTTTTGTTTTCCTGGTATTTAGCAAAATCTACACTCTCTAGCAAAATGACCTAACTTTTGACAGTTTAAAGCATTCAATTTCTTGGACTTCTCTAAGGTAATCCCATTCTTTGGCTTGAGGTCAATGGATCATTCTGTCTTCCTCATAACTTCTTATCTTGCTGTTTCATAGGGCACTTTGCCATCGAATGTCATTTCTTCCATAGCATCTTCATCATTTTGCAAGCAGGTCTCATCATCATGAGATGTGGGCATAGATGCTTGTTGAGCAAAAGACGGAACTCATGATTTATGCTGAGTGAGAAAACACAGTCTTTGGGAGCAGTTGGCACCTTCTTTGGGAGATAGCTTGAGTATATCTTTTGGGATATGTGCTGGTTCAGCAGTCACTTGGTTTCAAAGTACTGACATTGACTTCAGTGGACAGAAAAGCGAATGTTTGAGAGTTTGAAATTTTAGACACCCTTCTATTCATGCTCATATACCTTTAAGATGTTGTAGAGATCATCAAAAGTCTAACTATCTAATCCAGGTTGCCCGAATCATGGTAGCCACAACTTGCCACACAGATGGTAGGTTCTGATAATTCAAAGTTTGCATCTTCAATGGACACCGTAGCATCATGTAATTTCAAGCATGCTAAGATATGCGAAACCTTTCATATGCTGAATCTAGTTCTTCCTAGATCCAATAGTTAAATGTCTCAAATTGTTGTTTTTCAACAGATTCTGGTGATCTTCTTTGATGCTTCGTTTCCTCCAATCTTGGCTTTTTATGGCTTTACCATAAAGATCTTGCATCTACTGCATCATGGAAGCTGAGAAGATGGTCTATCACGGGATGGCAGAGGAATCAGTATTATTAAGGGTTTCTCAGGATTTCTTCTTGGTTTGACAGCAATGATGTCTTTGGAGCAGACACTGAGGGAGATGCTGGATCAGTAGTGGTTTGGTTTCCATAGTGCTTATGTCATAGTATCCGTGATCAGTGTTTAGCCATATCACTGTCGTTCTTCATGGCTTAGGTCATATTCACATTTCTTGATTATAGGATTTGTCGTTGCTTAGTAACGGACGAGGTGGGAGGGATAGGTTCTGTTTCAGACATCTTGTATGAGTTTAGAAAGATTTCGATTGAATAAAAAGTTCTTCAAGGTTCAGAGTCTCTTCACAAAGCTTCGATACCCTTGTTGGATCGTTATGGCTTAATGAAACACTGATATACTGTCAACTATCGGGATCTAGAGTTGGCAAGTGAGCAAGTACTTATGAAGGAACACCATACAGTTCTCAAACGATATCTTTTATAAACTTTTTGAATCTGCCTAATTGTAGATTCCCTAATACAATACTAATTTCTCAACTTCGTGTTTTTCATATGTTTTTTTTTCTATTTAAAAAACTAATATCTTTTCCTAGAGATCATTTTGCTTACCATAAGGATAACCTTTAGTAGAAGTACAGTCCTTGTTTATCATAAACACTAATTGATACTTATCACTAATAACTGTCTACTAAGATAAATGATAAAACTAACAGTTTAATACTTCTTAGTTCCGAGATCCTCGGCATGGTGTACTTTCGATCTTTGACTGGAGTACCTTGACTTTCTACTTAGCAGTACTTGATCTTTCACTTTGCAGTACTTTGGACTTTTGACTTGTATATTCCCAAACACTATATCCTCGCACCAAACTCATATTACTTTAGGGATGGGGTGTCAGAGTTCATTTTCCAAATGCTTCTAAAATGAGAGACTGTTGGCCTCAGGGACTGACCCAACAATCTCCCCCTATTTGAATATACAAATAGCCTAAGTAAAAATCAATAGTAAGTAAGCATAACGGCTTCTTCTTACACAACTGATATAAATTGAACAACACTGATAACCATTTCTATTAACTTTTGTTACATTACAGATACAAAAGATAAAGCTAATACAAAAGATTATAACCTTTAATGTCCTTGCTGCTCAATGAACCTCTTCTTTTCCTTTTCTTGTTAGCTAAATCATTTAGCTACTTTGAGTTACAACAAAAATAAATACAAATAAAATTGTATACCTTGTTGTAGAAGTTGCTGAGGTTCTTCAGTTATTCTTAGAGATTCAGTTTAGTTTGGTGACCAGATTCGTGATTGGTTCAGCGTCTAAGAATATAATTCACTAAAGGATGAAAACTAAAGGGGATTCAGTTTGGCTTCAGCGATAGAGTTCAAAACTGAAAAGTCCGCTTCATTTTTGGGAGTTAGCTGACCCGTGGGTTCAGCTTTGGTCTGATCCTCCATACATATACACGTGAAGCTTTTAGCTTTAATTTCAATTTTAACAAACTATATAAAACTTCATGTCTCTTTTTGTTAAGCCAAAGAGGAGTTCGCTTAAGGGTTCAGTTGGGAGTGTGACTTGTACACGTGTATTGTGATAATGATTTCAGTCTTAATAAACTGAGATAACGTGTACGTGCTTAAGCCCACGAAGGCCCAATTCAGTTGCTTAAAGCCCATGATCCACACTCCTTTCTTATTCAGTAGCCTATTCTATAAACTGAACACACATTATTGTTAGTTCCACTTTTTATAAAGAAGAAAAAAATTTAGACTTGAAGGGTTCAAGAAACTAAAGAGGGTCGGTTTAGTTTGAAGGTTCAGCTTTGGATTGTGGTTCAGAGACTGGGTTCACCTTAGCTGAAAGGTTCAGTTCAGCGCTGGGTGTTGGGAATTTTAGAATTCATGAAGGACTGACATGTGAAAGATAAAGGACTTAAATTCTACGAGTTGCACAAGACCCCTATTAGATGATTACAAAAAGGGGAAGAAGATTTACGATGTGCAGCTTATTATTGTGATGACATGTTTTAGCATTGTTTCTTCATGCAGATTGTTTTGTAATATCAAATAGGGGAAGATTGTTAGGAATTACAGATTTGATGATTACAAAACCCATAAACAGAAATGAAGAAAGAAGAAACAAAAGGAAACAAGATATGCTAAAGAAGGAAACAAGATCAAGATTAATGTTGATTGAAATCAACATTAATGTTGAAGATATAGATTAGTCAAACATTAATGTGATGATTAATGTTAATTAATTAGTTTCCTAATTGTATTATGTTTTCTTTTGAAACAATAAGGACCTATTATGTAATAGTTAGTTAGCTTTGTTAGTAAGCTAGGGTTTCTTGTAACCTCCCTCTATTATATAAAGAGGGTAGGCGTCTAGGTTACAGGTATCCATTTAATAGTAGACTTCTCCAATGAGAGTCTAGAAACGCATAGAGCGTGTGTAGTAGTTAGTAGTAGTAATAGTTTCTTTATCATGTTTGAATAAAGAAAACCTTATTAGTAATGTTGATTGTGTTCTTCATATTCCGCTGCATATTTTCAATCAATGTTATCATACCCTAGTTGAGTCCAGATCTTGGATTCTACAATTGGTATCAGAGCCTCGTGGCTCTTGATCTAGGGTTTATAAGGTTTTCCTATGTATTTATTTTTCTGTAATTTTTTAAAACACATATATTTTGGGTCCACAGACGCCCTTGGATCTTGAACAATGAGGATGTGTATGGTTCATTTTGGAGGTTCAGTTTATGCTATAATTCTTGATTGGAAAAGTTACACGCTCCTTTACAAATATTTGGTCGGAGTATGATACGATTCAGCCTTGACATTAGGATCTAGGTTACTGGTCAGTTGATGCGTTCGGAGCTAACGGTGACTATCGGGCCAATGTATGTGATCGCCCGATGCTTAATTTGTCTTAAAAGAATTATTCAAAGACATTTCTTATTACATGATATTGTATAAGGCAGTCTTTTTCGCACTGAAGGAAGATTTGATCTTTGCTACTGGTTCTAAGATTCAAGAGTTTGGTGAGTATACTTTTAAGGGGAGCTTATTGTTGATTTACCTTAACCATCATCATGCATCACTTGAGGTGGAAGGTTTCGAGTTGCACAAGACCCCTATTTAGATGTTACAAAAAAGGGGAAGAAGATTTTGTTTGGCAGCTTATTATTGTGATGACTTGTGTTCTATCATTGTTTCTTCATGCAGATTGTTTTGTAATATCAAATGGGGAAGATTGTTAGGGAATTACAGGATTTGATGAATTACAAAAAAACTCTATAAACAGAAATGAAGAAAGAAGAACAAAAAGGAAACAAAGATTGCTAAAAGATAGGAAACAAGATCAGATTAATGTTGATGATTGAGACGTTACAAAAAATCAATATTAATGTTGAAGATATAGGTTAGTCAAACCATTAATGAGATTAGTCAAATATTATGTGATGATTAATGTCAATTAATTAGTTTCTATTTTGTATTATGTTTTCTTTTGAAACAATATGGACCCATTATGTTTTTGTTAGGTAGCTTTGTTAGTAAGCTAGGGTTTCTTGTAACCTCCCTCTATTATATAAAGAGGGTAGGCGTCTAGGTTACAAGTATCCATTTTAATAGTAGACTTCTCCAATGAGAGTCTAGACACGCATAGAGCGTGTGTAATAGTAGTAGTAGTTTCTTTATCATGTTTGAATAAAGAAAACCTTATTAGTAATGTTGATTGTGTTCTTCATATTCTGCTGCATATTTTCAATCAATGTTATCATACCCTAGTTGAGTCCAGATCTTGGATTTTACAAGAAAAAACCCAAAAACATTCCATTTTCACCCTTCAAGTTTCACTAAAGTCCAAAAATAGCCCCTCACCTCTTATTGGGCCTTAAAAACCTTAATGGGCCTGAAAAACCCAAAAACCCCATACCCGAATCCTTAGGCCCAAATCCTAGTCATTTCACCTTTTTCTAACACTCCAGGGACACTAACCAAGAAATTCTCCAACACCTAATTTTAAACTACACAAAAGAGGGGAAAACAAGACAAGGATCATTGTGTCAAGACAAGGACCATTTGTGCAAATTAGCCAAACTCCAACTGAATTACCCAACTCAGTTAAAAAGAAAAAGGCGCCAAAGCCCTAGTTACTGTTCATCGTCATCTTCGTTTCACCATACTAGGTAAATCAAGGGGCAAATGGAAATCAAGGGGTGGATTAGTCAATTCAGAAGCTTCTAAACAAGATGGTAAGGAGAAATCAGTCATATCATGGATCACTTAAGCTCTTTCACACTCAAAGGCCACGTCATCAATGGAAGAAGCACAAATAGGTGTGGGTTTTGCACTAAATTCACTCACACAACAAGCACAAGTGAGCCTCAAACGGATTGCCAGCTTGGCAATCCGTGTGAGCTCACTAGTGATCCAATGGCCATAAAGCTTGATCAAATGATTGCAATGATTGGATGGCAGAGATTGAAAGAAGTTGGCAGAGGCTCAAGACCTAGAAGCTTCTCACTCAGCCTATAAAACGGCCTCAGCTCACACATACACGAGAACTTACACCTTCTTTTTACCTTTCATTTTTCCTTTTTTAACTTTTAATAATCTAGTTTAGCTTAATATTGTGCTTAATGTAATTTTCAGCTTAATATTGTAATTTCCTTTATGTAATGAATGTTTTTAAGTAATAAAATTAGTGTTTGCTTTTATCCTTTACTCATAAGCTCTCATTTCATGTTATGGACTCATTAAGCTCTCATAAGCTACTAATAAGCTCTCATGAGTCTTTAAGCTCATGATTGAGCTTAATCAACCTTAATCTTACCTTAACTACCTTAAAATCAGTTTAAAACCTATTACCTTTGCATTTTGGGATTATAAGCTTATGGAAGGGGGATCTATAAAGGAAGGATCCCCATGGACTTATTACCCTAGCTTATTAATAAGCTAGGGAGCTTGTAGCTGCCATTATTGGTCCTCTTGTTTAGCTAGAGGGATTTGTAAGTTCCTTTTTAATTTCTTGCTTTAAATAAGTAGTTAGCTTGCTTAATTAGTCTAATATTGCTTATTTGCTTATTTAATCTGCTTATTTGTGCTTTTTACTTCTTATATTTGCTTATAAATTAGTACTCTTCATCTGTTTTTGATTTTCCTAGAATAGATCATAGTTTTACTTAAATCTTGTCATAAAACCTTAAAAAAGCCAAAAATAGTAGATATAGCTTATATCTTAGATTAATGCTTATTTAGTTAATAATTTAGGTTAATTAGGTTTAATATAAGCTAAAAGTTATCTGGTTATTAAACTTAGCTAATTAGATTTCATTTTGAAGCTCATTTCAAATCTGTCAATCATTTAAAGGGGTGTTTGGTTTAGGTGTATTTGACCCTTAAAAGTCAAAATCATTTGGGCAAATCACTTTGGTCAGCTGAGTTTAATTGAATAACAAGTTTTTAAAAAAGATTTCAAAAGTTGGTTTGTAATTTTAAAGAAATTAAGGCTTATCATGATTCTGTCAGCACCAGGGTAACTTAGGCTTATAAGTTGGATTGCTTATTCTTATTCTAGGGACTCTAGGGCTTGTGTTTGCTTAAATCTTGTTTAAACACACTCATTTGAGTGTGTTTAGTGTAGGTAAGTCCTAGCTTGTAGCTGCATTGTTTCTTTGTGGTAAGGTGTCAAGTGCATCAGCAGGAACTAGGTTGTTCCTGCTGTCACTCTTGGTTTTCTTTTTAGTCAAGTAAACTTAGGTTTTAATCTCTAAAATTCAAGTATAATTTAGTTTAGACATAGCTTAATCTAGATTAGGAATTAGTTTTCAATTTATAGCTTATTTTCTAGCTTAAATTTTGTTTCAAAAACAGCTTAAAAGCCAAAAACACCAAAAACAGTAGGTCATTTAAGTAGATTATTAATTTGTTAATTTTAGCTTATGATCCTAGTTTTTATAGCTTAAATAGATAGATTATAAGTAGCTTTATCAGTTCTCAATAGCTTAAAGTCTAGATTTGCTTTTTGAGGATTTTAGCTTATTTGGATTTTTGCTTATTGCTTTGGTTTTCTGAGTTTGCTTAGTTCATGCTCAATTTCAGTTGCTTAAAAGTACTTCCAGCTTAATTTTCTTTTCATTTTCAGATTTAGCAAGTCATAAGCTTGCTTAAGCTTCTTTCCTTTTTCATTTTGAACTTATTTTGAGCTTTTTATAGCTTATTTTCTAAAACCAAGAGTTAAGCCCTCCTTTCTGAGGTCAGCTTAAAAATAAGCTCTTATTGAGCTTATCAGTGAGTTTCAGCTAATAGAGCTTTTGTTAATTTTGTTCCCACCAGCTTCCTTTACAACTTTGCTTTTTTGAGTTTTCTCTCATAAGCACTTTTTAAGAAGTCATCTTAATTTGGCTTAAAAGGACTTGGGGTGAAGTCGGGGTTGGGCCTCAGGGACTGTTTGTGTAACTTTTAGTTTTCTTAAATTGGCACTGTTAGTCCCTAGGTCTTTGCATAGTTAGTCCCTAGGTTAGTTTTTAATTAGTTTTTAATTAATTTTAATTAATAATTAGGGTTTAGTTTTAATTAGTTTAATTAGTCTTTAATAAAAAGTTAAAATTTGGGGCTTTTATTTTTAGTAATTTTCTGCACTTTTTTTTATTTAGTGTAATTTTTATAAAATTTTTAGGATTAATATTTTTAATATTTTTATTATTTTTAAGTTTTAAATTAGTTAAAATCTTTAAAAAGCCATAACTAAAAATCTAAAAAGCCAAAAATAGTAATTCTTTTTTTTCTAAAAATTTATTTTTACTTATTTTATTTAGGAAAAATATAATTTCAATTATTTTTTATATTTTTTTTAATTAGTTTTTAATTAATTTTAATTAATAATTAGGGTTTAGTTTTAATTAGTTTAATTAGTCTTTAATAAAAAGTTAAAATTTGGGCCTTTAATTGTTCAAATTTACTTGTTGTTTTTATTTAGTAGTAATAGATCATCAAATCATCTATTTTCTTATTCAAATCATAACCCAAGCCTAAACAAGGTTTCAATTTCACTAGTCGTTGGGAAAACGACCCGGGTGATCATATTTACCCGGTTAAATATACGTACTATATATTATATTATATATATTTTAGAGAGTGAATTTTCCTTAGGGAATTTTCTTAATTGCTCTTTGAAGTACTATATTTTATATATATTTTTGCGTATATAAAACTACTATCACCTACACTTGGGATTTGCTTGTCCTCAAGCAAATAGGCTTTTTTATCTAGATAATAATAATATAAGGGGTCATTTTACCTACTCTTTAAAAATATTCTACAACACATCCTTCTAGACCTCGTAATTGAAAGCACAAAAAGTATATACTAGTACCTCACATAACTGTTTGGGATTCTCTCTTTCACTCGGGTGTATAATAAATTATAACATATGGGGGAAACGGAAAATCACACTCATTACTTGTCATAGCATATAAATTACCATAGGCTTGGTAAAGGATCAAACCTCCACCGCTAGGTGCAAGTATTATTCATTACTATCTAAGAGGTCTTTTAAAAGGTTGTGGGGTGTAGGTGTAAGATAACATATAATGGAAACGAAAACGGATGGGATACATTTGGGTGGTGACTTTGGGTGAATTTGGAGTGGAAGGGTTAGCTAATTATTTACACGAATACACTTTGGGTTGGTTGCTAAGCTAAGACTCGGACGAAGATATACAAACTCTACACAACTCTACATCAATCTCTTTCTTTTTCTTTTCTCTTTTTTTGTTTTTTTGAATAACATAATACATCACATAGGGTTTATAACACGTACCCCTACACTTGAGCTTTTACATGCTCGATATTTACAATCTAACTAATGACCCGATTTGAGGTGGATCAAAATAACATGGAGATCATTTGACAAACATATGGGTGTATTGACTTAACTTTTCTTCCCTATTTTTCCGCGAAATAAATACTACCATGAATCCCAATCGTCCCAAAACTGTATTTACAAGGATAAGGACTTAGCAACCGTGTACTCAATAATTAACTTGGGTTAAAACACAATAATGTACTAAAAGTGAGTACAATTAATATCTAAGACTTTTTGGGTGTAAATGATGGTTTAAGGGTGACAATGCTCTTCATTAATATCAATTAACTAGAAAATTACGAGAACGTGAAAAAGATAGGCCTCGGAGGGTGTACTATGGTATCTACACTAAAAGGGAGTGCATGGCAAGGTGTGGATAGTTAAATGATCGAGGAATATCATAAACAATTTACAAGATTAAAACATGGGTTTATTCTAATCCAGCTAAGATTCAAGCAAATCCTAATACGTACTATGCGGTCTCAGATGCACACAAAAACAAGTTCTAGAATTGTAATCTGCTACCCGGAACACTCAATGAAATTTTTACTAACACCAGACATTCCAGAAAAGGTGACGAAGACCACACGTACACATCCATAATGACGGAATAAACACATGTGACTGCTCACTCCTTAACTCGAACCGGGTAAAGATAAAATCATCTTGGGTTACCAACGATGGGTACCTAAATTCCTAAAGATCTAAGGGCGAACCTCACATTTTTTGGGTGGAATTTTAAGGGTTATTGTGCTAGTCATATAAATTCCTATCCATGAGACGCTAGTAATACTCAGTTTTCATTGGTATGTGTCGTAAAAAAAATTAAATTTTGGTAAAAATCACCCTTTTATGCTATGTTTTGATATATTACCCATCTTTTTAAGGACAAAGCAAATGACAAATGAAATAATAGTTTCTAAGGCTTATTTCCCCCTACACTTATTTTGAACATTGTCCCCAATGTTCTCTAGAAGTACCCGTTAAAACAGATAAAGGGAAAAGAAAACTAGGAAAAGAAACTAGTACTCCCATGGTTTACTCAATATTAAATGTTGTGCAAGTTTTATTTTCAAAAATATTTAAAAACTTTGAATTTTCTGGACCTAGGCGTTTGACGCCGTCGGGGTTGGTGTGACCCCGTCACAGGTGTCGGGGTGACGGCATCAGTTGTTAATCGTGACGCCGTCTCCATCGTCTGTGAAAACGAAAATTTTGTTTTTGGTGAAAAATTTCCTGCACTTGATTCCATAAGTTAATTCCTGTATAAATGGCTGCATAAAACCTGAGATTTAACAATTCAATCATATGACTCAAAACTAACGCGAATTAATCTAATCAATTTATTTAACATGTTTGAATTTTGGCTCAAAAGCCGGATAAATTTCCCTACACTTATTGTTTGCAAAATACCTTTGATTGAAATTAAGACGAGGTTAAAAACAATGCAAGGCATGATTAAAAGATAATTCAAACATAATAAAACAAACTATGAAGAATAAAACACACATGACAATAATTAAGCAAGTTCATGATAGAAATATTCATAACAAGATTCAAAGTGTTCAAGTCCTAGGAACTATTACAAACCACAATTGTTCGAATGATAAGAGATGAAAGTAACACTAGAATGAGACAAGAGTAATCAAGAGGAGCCGTCCTGAGGGGGGTAGGGGCGATATGTATAGCCGGGAGGCATGTGCCCCTGATATCCATAAGGAGGATAGTTGGCTTCGAATCTAGGAAATGGGTCAATCTAGAGGTGTGGCTCAAGGTTGTCGCGGGTTGACAAGTACTGAAACTGGTGGACGATATGCTCATACATCCAACTGGACCTTTGGTCTTGTTGCCCCATCGAAGTGTCGAGCCTTCCCCATCGCTCGTCTTGTTAACCCATCCAGTGTGTTTGGTGGGCCTGCCAATCACCTTGGCTCATGCTGCGATAAAGGTCTGCGGAGCCCCCAGCTTCCCCTTGACCTGCGTCTCCTCCCGCTTCCTCATAGTCACCCTCATCATCCTCCTCCTCCTCAGCCATAGCTCTGGGCCAAATACACATCCCACCATAGAGCTTCATAATCATGCCCATCGCAATCAATGACTTTTTCTTAAACACATGTGGTTGAGGCTCAACACTTAATGCGCCCCTCCACTCATTGGTTAATAATCCGAATGACCTAGCAATCCTAGTGACCAACATCCCTCCATAGATCAAATTCTTTTCCCTCATTCCCTTAAAGTATTTGGCAAGCCAATAAGGAATGTTTTAAGCGACCTCAGGGGTATAGATACAGTAGAGATAATAAAGATCAATTTTGGTGATTCTATGGGTTGTTTCTTTCTAGCGGCGATGGTCGTTGCGATGCAACGATGGGCTAGTTTAACTCTAGGGTCCCTAATAGATGCCACCTTAGTATTTCCTACATTGAACACACCGTTCCCAATACAGGGCCAAAATTCCATTAACAAACGATCTTCCCTAACTATGTTGCAATCTCTCAATCTACTTAGAGTTGCATCCTCCATAGATTGCCCTTGAGAATACAAACCAACCCTCCATCCAAACTCTAAAAGGGAAATATCCCTTTGTTCACCCCCAATCTAAATCTAATGCCCAAATAACTAGGCTTGTACCTGCTAGGGGAGGGGTCGAAATTAAACGAAGCAAAGAACTCACGAACCAATTCTTGGTAGATAGGCTCATTAACTCGAAAGATGTTTCCCCATTGAGGCTCGGAGAAAGGGTCGATACTGATAGAATCGAAGAATACTTATTCAAGATTGTGGTGAGCGAGGAATTCCCAATCAATAACATCTCCCGAATGGATGTGTCATCTTACAAGAGTATCGAAGTGCATTTGGTGTACTCCATATTCGAACACCCCTAGCCTTCAGACTTTCTCTTCGATAGAAATCTTGTAGGATGAGGAGGGTTGCCCCCTTGTGCTTCTTTATCTTTTGCTCATTGCCTAAAATGAAATCAACACAAGGAATGGATGAAGTTAGGATTATATGCAAGGTATGTAGGATCAGAGGTTCGCAACGGTGTCGTGCTTACGCCTTGACGCCGTCAGAAAGATTTTCCATTCGAAATTGGTTTGCGAGAGAAAACCAAGCCATTATCCGTTAAACATGTTTCCAAACACCCCCTTAACATCAGACCCATAGAAAAATTTTGAAAAATTAGTCATCAATTCTAGTTCCGAGTTGTTTTGACACAAAGTGTTGATTCGGATGACTCAACACTCTAAGGTAACAACAAACTCATTAGATTGGTGTCTAATTGTCCCTAATCTCAAACAATTGGGTATGAATCAAATTGGGGGAAATTAATAATAGAATGGGCATGGAATTAATTAGATGAGATCGTACGAGTAGAATGAATGATTTACTTACTGATTGAGGATGAACGGACGTGGACTAGAAAAAATCAAATGTGGGTTTTGATTGGGATGGTTTGGTGGCTGTTTTTGTGAGTGTGAGGAGAAAAAGGATGACTATGATGGGTTTTATTAATATTGGATCCGGATCGTTGCAACGACGTCATGTATTGATCGTGACGGAGTCACGAGCAATTTTTCAGTTTGGGCCCTTGTTGTTTAAGTTGTTTTCAAACTGCAGCCCGTGACTTTCTTCCGAGGAAAGATCGTGTGTCCTTCCTCTTTGATCAAACACAAGGTTGCTATCAAGAAGCGTAAACGAGTAGTGTAAATAGGGATCATGTACAATGGGGTCGTTTTCTACGAAGAAGTGGTTGCTTAGCGTAGGTAGTTGAATGTTTAGTGAATTGCTCGGGTTGTGATAGGAGTGATTATCCTTTTTTCCAAGTTTGAATTCAAAGATATTTTTCCAAGGTGGAGATGGATTCGAGGGTATTAGCCGGACGTATCTCATACATAGATGGCTTGCAGGGGTAGAAAACGTTTTCTTCCCGAGGTTTTCAAGAAAATTTTGTCGAGTACTGTTCTCCAGGACCTTGGTGTCTGGATACTTTGTGATTTCCTCGATCTTTCGGGGCTTACTTTCATTTTCCTTTATCCTTTCCTTTATTCTTAGTGTTACCTCCAAAGATAATTCCATGAATTCATCTGTAATATCTTGCATGTAATTTTCGAGTTGTTTGATCCTTTCTTCTTGATCGTAGATGAAGCTCATCACAATGTGCTCAAATTCTTCTTGTCGTGATGGTTCAGTGGGTGGTTGACACATTTCGTTGGCTATTAACCGGGATATGTCTTTGCTACTTCCCATTAAGAAGATTGCGTCCTTCATAAGTGTATCGACTTTGCGTTCCATGATTCTGAGTAATTGCTCGACATTGGGGTTTTCGCAATTAAAGCTTATTTCATTTGAGGCGAAGGTATCATTCCACCCTTCATTCTTATATTGGGCTAGCCTTTTGATAGTATCCCAAGCTTCGTCCGGCTTTAGTTTTCTAAGCCTCCCGCCTGCTGCATAGTCAATGTCCTCTTAAGTGGTGCAGTCGATATGATCGTAAAATATTTAGATTTGGAGCCAAAGATCGATGCCATAATGAGGGACTTTTTAGAGTAAGTCCTTGAAACGAGTCCATGCTCAGATAGAGATTCTCTATTATGTTGTTGGTACATCAGGATATCGTTGCGGAGTTTTGCGGTCCTTCTCGGTAGAAATAATTGAGCAAGGAATCGGGTAGTAAGATCCTCCCATGTGGAGATAGATCCTGCCGGAAGGCATTCAAGCCAGTTGCTAGCTTGATCGCGTAGAGAGAATTGAAATAAACGCAGGCGCATTCTTTCCCTATTTTCACCGTCAAGGTCAAGTGAGTCCACAACTTTAAGAAAGTCCTTAAGGTGTTGATTTGGATCCTCAGACCGAAGTCCGTGGAATGAGCATCTGTTTTGCACCAACCGAATGGTGTCGGATCGAAGAGGTACCACATTGTTCCCTACAAGGAGCTCGATGGTATTCCTATAGCCCTCGTGTCTTGGTTTGGAGTAATCTCTTAGAGTACGAATAGGATTCTCGTCTCCCATGGTGGTTGACAAGAATGGGTTACGAAAAAAATAACACAAAGAAAAGATAGACTA
Organism: Tanacetum coccineum; assembly: GCA_026074375.1. Taxonomy (NCBI): domain Eukaryota; kingdom Viridiplantae; phylum Streptophyta; class Magnoliopsida; order Asterales; family Asteraceae; genus Tanacetum; species Tanacetum coccineum. The sequence continues at coordinate 20,558 of BQNB010038702.1, read as the reverse complement.
CAAGAAAGCTAATGTGCGGGAATTAAATCTTACTTGAAAGGATTCAAGCAAGTAGAACTAAACTAAACTATGATCAAAACCTAACTATTCCCCAGGCGGCGGCGCCAAAAACTTGACGTGCGGTTGTCGTAGGACTTCTACACTAGAAGTTTTACAACTCCCTAGGCAGTACACCTAATCGTTGTAGTATAGTATAGGCAAGACTCGGGGTTGTTTATCGTTCACTCGAGGAATAGGTTGGGAAGGCTTGATCACGGTCTAACAGAATTTTAAGGGTTGAGGGAAGATTCTTTTTGTATTTTTGTATTTTATGGAAAGCAAGTAAATCATATAATTGAAAGAGTGGTTTGGTTTTAGCTAATTAAACTAAATAATAATCTAAACTAATGGTGATAACAATAAGATAAAAGATTGTGTCTATTTAATCATGTATTACTCCCTAGATTGCCTCTCCTAGCGTTGTTGCCTTGTCACACTTATGATGATCTATGTAACTATTTCCTAAAGCATGAACGAATTACACGAACCCGCCGTCTACTTAGTATGCCGCTAGAGCAACGCACATGCAAGGTAGTATGAAGACTATTACATGGCCCCTAGGAGTTTACTAAGTGCATGTGAAATACATTAAGAGTGGATCAACCACATTAGGGGGCAAGGTAGCATGAAGACTGTTACCAGATTGTATCCTTTTTACACAATCACGTTTCCTTAGACATATCAACAGCGATTCAGATAAAAGCTAGTTTTCTAAGACCTAACATGCACATCCATCACAAGAAGCAACCCCACTAAGATCTACATTGTAGGTTTCATACAATCATAAATAAACACAATAGGAGGTTTAGCCAAGCATGTTAAGAATAAAGAAAGAACAATAAACCAAACAACACATAGACATATTGAATGATTAAGTAAACCTTACTTGATTAAAACATGAATTAGAAGAAGTACAATAGGGTTTTAGGCCCTAAAATCGTCTCCTACAGGTGCTAAACGAACTAGGGTTCGTACCCTCTTTTTATTCTAAAGTTACACATTGAAAACCCTAATATCGGGTTTGTATATATAGGAAAAACGACGCGTCGCGTTTTAGTTGTGACTCCGTCGTGAGAAGAATCTTCTAGATCTGCGTTTGAGTCGGTTGCGGGCTGACGCCGTCATGAATGATGTGACGCCGTCACTTGATGAGGTGTGACGGCGTCGTGTATAGCTTGTGACGCCGTCTCTAGGCTCTGTAAGTACAAATCTTCCAGAGTCTTGGTGTTGGTTTGTAATCTCGTCCGTTTCTTCTCTAAATGAGCCCAAGTCACATGTAATACAACCAAATGTCCTCCAAATGCGAAATACCTGAAAAGGAATGATTAAGTACCTATTTTGGGCATAAACATACGATTTGGGGGTTAAACGACCCCGAAAAAGTGTATAAAATGACACCTCATCATTAATCCAAGAGCAAAAGTTATAATATTAAGTCACTTTGTCACTTAATTACTCTACTCTTAACTAAGTGCCACCATGTGGTGTATGGCCTCTAACTACAAGGTTTATAGATTCTATGAAATTTCTTGGTCAATAGCCAACAAACAAACTATGCCTAAAGCCGTAATAGTATTTTACCAACAGAAAAGTACTAATGTATGGTAAGAACAAAAAAAAACAGAATGAGTTATATAGAGTATTAAAAGTGATAAAAACACCATACCCATGTTGAATACGAAATACTTATATTTTCCAGCCATCACAGCACTGTGAAAGATGGATTTTTTAAGGACTGTGATAACTTACAAAAAGACAAGCTAACAATGGCAAGCTTGCGTCGATAATCATATAATAATCATTGTAAATAGAATATAAAAGAAAAAATTTGTGGAACAAGTTGAGCAGGAACAAAATAAAGCAATGGTTACAACCCAAAAATCACCACCAAAGGAGGTGACTTTTTAAAGCAAATCAAACTTAAACCCAATGCACGAAACAGGAAAATCTTTGAGCATTATGAACTGAAAAAGACTAGTAATATTAATATGAAATCAAAGACATGCGCATATCATGAAGTTCAAATGATTTTATAAATAAAGTAATCAGAAAAGAAAACAGAAAATAAATCTGAAGCCTGCCAAAAAGATGATTTTCGAGGCTACCCATTGGCATGTACTCATAAACCAAAAGCCTTTGATCTCCATCAGTGCAATACCCTATCAAACTCACAACGTTCGAGTGACGCAAGAGACTCAGCATAAGAACCTCCATCATGAATTCCTAGTGCCCTTGAAGACTGTTTAGGTTGAGTTGCTTAACAGCAACTACCTGTTCATCAAACATACCAATTAATGCTAAAGACTAACAATCAAATGGAATATCATAGCTTCAATTTAAACCGGCAAGGTAAAACTCCGACTTACTTTCCTGGATTCTAACCAACCCTTATAAACACTTCTGAAACCGCCTTCACCAATCAAATTAGCATCCTTAAAATTATGTGTCGCGACAACAAGCTCATGAAACGCAAAACTATTTGCAACATTACTTCTGACTACTAAACCTTTCCCCCTCTTAGAATCAGTCACCTTCTCCTCTACAAATCAGCACCACAAACTTAACTTCAACAAACCACATTATTCAAAATGCAACATATTACCATAAACCTTAACATATACTAACAATCATTATACTAAAATTCTATTACGAAGTATAAACTTATCAGTACCATTCCTACATGTAATTCCCCTCTCATCACCAGTCCAAAAAGAAAGTTTTTTTTATATGTCTTACTATGATAAACCACCAAACATATATAAGCTAATGTGTGAAAAACAAAAAAATTCAAATTAACATACTATTGAGGTTTTCTAATACACTACCCTCGTAAAGAGAACACTTGTTTTTTCTCTTCTTAAAATTATTAGGAAACAAACCATCAAAACCACAACAGCTATTGATATATTTGCATTAGACTAACGTGGTAGATGTCAATCTGATGAGTGGAATGTGACCCCTCTATTTCTAACACATACCTTTCAGGCCATAGCTTAAGTTGTGTCATTTGTAATCTTTTACAACTTTTACTTATCACTTACTTCCAATAACAATACTCTTTGAGCCTATGTTATGAGATACTCTCGACGACTCTTGCTTTTGTATTACGCATATCATTAACAGAAAAACATATGGTTATAATACTCTAAGTACACCTAGATGTTTCAAACTTCTTTCTCTTCCAAATAACTTCCTCTTAAATGGTAGTCAAAAGTACATGCCATCATTTTTTCAAGTGAAAACAAAATATAACAATTGTTATATATTCTTTGTAATTTTTATTTTATGACAGCAATAGTGGTCATCATTATCTAGCAACAACAACAACCACAATCTTTGTTACTAAGCTTGGAAAATTTGTAATAAACTTAAAAATCATGATAGCTAGCTGTTAATGGTATCTTAATGTGTATTGGATATGATGGTAATTGAAAATGGGAGCAAGACTACTGAGTTTTGGAAAAATTGTGTGTACATTTTTTGCATGTGTTCTTATGTTGATCTACAACTTTCTTGGAATCAAATCATGACAACTATAACTAAGTGCAACCTAAAATCAATGCTTTATTTACTTACGAGGCCTAGACCCTCACGGACAAAAGAAACCTATATAAATTTCAACACCTATAAGCCCAAAGCTGCAACATTTACTAAATAATGATAATAAGTGTGTGATATTTAAGTTGAGTAGCTCAAATATACCAGACTTCCATATATATATCGTGTAACACAACTCCAGCACCAGCTGATCCATGGTTTCCTTTCACTCCACCATTAAACTCAAGAATACAATCGCTTTCTATAGAATATATGAATTATCTAATCTCACAATCAAATGACAAAGAACTAGAGAGATAAAGTGGAAGGATGAACACTCTTAGAGAGAGAAAGGAAGAGAGAATATTAGATTAGGTGAAATGAGAAAGTGAACAACCAACACCCTCTCCAAGCAATGGAAAGGGTACTTATACCAACTAAAGTGGCTGACCATGGGCTCTTAACATGGGCTTTCCATGGGCCTTGGCCTTTATACCTTACTACGGTTCCAAAAAGTAACTTAGACCTACGAGCTACGTATTCTAGGTGTGACCGAGTCTTTTCTCGATTTCTAACAATCTCCTCCTAAGGGAGGTCACATCCTTTTACAAAAATATTAAGCCTAGCATTCTATGAGTGTCTTCGTCTTTGCTCGTGGTCTTGAATCTTTATCTTTTAACTTTTGATATGCCTAGTGATCTTTAGACTGTAGGCTTGAGCTTGTTCCTTTAAGCTTGACTTGTATGTGAACTTGTACTTCTTTGAGATCATCAACCAAGCATAATCTTTTATCATTATCTTGTGATATTTTGCCATCTTGTGTACTTGTGACTTTTGGAACACTTCGTCACTTTATGGAAGACGTGCAGTATCATAGTAGCGAAAATTTCTTGAAATTCTTTAACTTTAATACTTCGTCACTTCAAGAAAGACGTACGGTATCAGAGTAGCGGAAGTCTTGAAACATGTACTTGAGCTTTCATGATGTCTTTATATATGTCGCTCTAGTATGAGCATGTGGCTATGAATCTTGACTTATCTTGAACCAGCTGCTGCCACCATCATGATTACCTGCATGAATGGGTTAGTGATAAACAACATGTATGGACGAAAGTGTCTTTGTCACTTTGTCGAATATAGTTGCAATAACCATGGTTCCCCATTGATCTGTATAAATACTGCCTGTGATTAGGTAGAATTTTAAAGAATCTCCTTGACAGGGTTTTGCAGCTGCACTAGCCGTTCTCATTACCGGAGCATCTCAAAGCAGATAACACGGTATGAGTGAACCAGTAAGACAAAGTCTCACTGATTGAAATAAAAATAGATTTGAAAATTAATCGAAGTGTCACTTGCTAAAATGATTTTGCGACACATCGAGAGTTTTATGCATTTTAAAATTCATCAATCGTCAATTCAGAGTCTGGACCTAATCGATATACAGTGTCACAAGTTTGATCCATATAAGATCTCACAAGTCACCTACCACAAAGCTTGTTTGATGTTGGCTCTGGAAGGATTTCCATCGTCATTGTGAATAGTTTAGTATCACTCTGATGTTCTAGCAATATCATAAGGACAATGCGTAGGACTCTTAAGTTATTACTTGTTTTCATAGTGTGTGAGCAACAAATATATTTGAATAATGTCCTAGTGAGATTTATAGATGATCTCTTTTGGCTCTAGACTCAATAGTGCACATTTGGTTTTAGTAATCGGAGGCTAGAGCAGACTGCCACCTTTTCAATACTAACTAACTCGGAGTGAGAGAGTCGATAGAAATGCGTGTAATCTCTATGAGAAATGAAACAGAGTCTTTTGAGAGACTTTTAGTGGTTAGGGAGGGTTGTGAATTGCATCACTAGGTCAATGATGACTATCTTTAATACCAGACAATAGCTTAGTGTTTCTGATAGAATATGTATTGACCCTGTTTCTGCCTAAGTGTAAGGAGGGCTTCTTTCTTTTCACCCTTTATCTTAACTTTTCTTTTTCATTCTTCAACCCCTTCAATGCTTACCAAGAATTCATAACTAACACCTTGTTGTGTTTGTTCTAGTGTTAGCTCTGTCATAGTCCACATTTTTCCCTTTTCTCACTTTTTCTCCTTTTTTATCACACCTAAGGACTTCTATTCTAACTAATGGAATGTCCCTGGATAGATCCCTTCCGACTTTGAGTGGCTGGGAGGGGTTTGTGCATAGCGTTACTGGGTCCATGACTGTCTTCAATGTTAGACAACACCAAAGTGTTTCTGATAGCATATGTATTGACCCGGTTTCTGCCTAAGTGTATGGAGGGCTTCTTTCATGATGTCAGACTTTAATGTCAGCAATCATTTTTGTGATTCTAGACAGCAAATGTATTTACCCGGTTTCTGCCTAAGTGTAAGGAGGGCTTTTTTCTTTTCACCCTTTATCTTAAATTTAATTTTTAATTCTTCAACCCCTTCAGCGCTTACCGAGACTTCAAGACTAGTACCTTGTTGGGTTTGTTCCAGTACTAGCTCCATCTCAGTCGACACTTTTCCCCTAATCTCACTTTACTCCTTTTTTCATACCTAAGGACTTCTACACTATCTAGTGGAATATCTCTGGGTAGATCCCTCCGGTTTTAGATGGATCATGAGAATAGATATCTTTAAACTTAATCACCATATCACTCCAATACAGTAATTTAAATGGTCGGTGTTTGGTACTTCTACATTTAAGCCAATCACGTAACCATTTGCTCCCCCTTTATATGTGCATCGATTAATCGAAAGAGTTTAGCACATATATGGGATAGCGTACACTTGAGATCTTAAAATTACATTTTTAATCATATATTTTAATCACATCTTCTCCCCTTATCAAAAATGTCAAATCTCTTGATATTTTGGATATCAATTGATTTAAATATTCATGGTTTTGGGAAAAAGATGTCCAATTATTAACAAGCCGATTATTGGAACATTTTAATGCCCCCCTTAAATTATGAGAGAATAATATGGTGTTTGAGTACATTAATTTAATTTTTTTTTAATTTACTAAGAAATTCTTGAAAATTCGTACTCAAACACTATATAAGCCTAATTATATTCTACACTATTTATTTACATATTAAGAAGTATATTAAGTACGAGGTTTAACCTAAGATATGAGAATAACATATGATAAATCTAACGTCATTTCCAGTAGCCGTAGGTCTCCCCCATAAGGTCTTCCACCAACAAACTTTTCTAAGCTTCTGATCAATCTTCTATCTTTGAGCTTCTTATCGATAGCATTGATCATCACACGAGCTATTTGCCTATCTTGTTTACTCCATTTTCTCTTTGGAAAGTACTCCATCTTAATCCCTAGGGCAATATCGTTGAGAGCAGTAAGAACATGGTTGAGTGTGCCATCATTGAACTTGTGAAGTTCATCAGTGCGCATCAGACGATTTCTGTTCATTTCATCTTCATAGATAATGCCTTGGATATCAGGGTAAGCGGTGTAGGAAGTCATTCTTCTGAGATTTGAACGGTATGTGTATGGCTTTTTGAAGCTGATCTTCTTCTGGTAGCTTTTGACTCCCAATTGTAGATCTTCCACACGTTCTTGAATGACAATACGTCTAGTGAACATTCGTAAAGCTACATTCAGTACATACCGTTCTTCTAAGTTTAGTCGATCAGCTTATCTAAATTTATATAGCTGATCATCTTGTCTTCGAACAATAATCTCTTCCAGATGACTATAGCCAAACAACTTCATGATCTTAAGGCTGGTTACTATAATAATCCTGTGTCTGGAGTAGACATCTTTTGATGTTTCCATGTTAGAAGCATATCCGTAGAATTTATGATGTTTTGGACCCCAGTGATAAGTTCCCCAATAAGCATGCTTGTCGTAGACAACTTTTACCGGACTCCATATTCTAGAAACCTTGTCTTCAATCCATTTAACTTGACCATAATCAGCAGACTTTGTCTTAGTGATGGAAGTGGTGTATTTTTTACTTGAGCTCCTTCTTTTTAGATATTCAAGATCATTGTTGATGAAGTGATCCAAGGGGATAACTTAATGACTTTGTTCATTCAGGATTAATGGTAGGGGCTTGCTGAGATCATGGGGATATGGTTTCCCTTTAGGATTGTGCCAGTCTAATTGATCATTAGTAGATTTAAAGACTTCTTCCAAGTGGTACTCTAGTTTCACTACATCTTGCACGTGCCTTTTATAAGATCATAGGTTGGGCCAGTCAACACTTCCTGAGTTAGATTATCAATTTTGAGCCGATGCATTATGAAGGCAGAGAAGTCGATGGTAGTAGCCAAAAACTCATTAAACGAAGATTAAGTGCCTGCAGCTTGAGCCATTTATGTGATCCAAGGTTGAGGTGGTCGTTTGTCAATAGTCTTTGTTTTGTGCCATTCACGATCAGGAGTTGGAGGTCTTGAAGGATTCTTATGCCAAACATCCTCATTCAGTGCCTCTCTTACAAGAGATTCATCTTCATTTCCTGTGTTGAACTCTAGTTATGGTTGATCTTCCAAATCAGCAGCCTTTTGATCATGCTCCTCTGCATGAGTAGACTTTCCTGAAGATTTTGGTTGAGATTTAGATGCACTTTTTGAAGAACTTGTTGACATAGACTCCTTATTTTTTTGTTCTTTCAATGACTTAGCTTCTTTTCCTGATCTCCTTCTTTTCAACCCTCGGTTTGATCTAGCGGAGGGGTCTTCATCCTTGTCTTGATCATCTCGTCCTCTTTTTAGTATGACAACATCACCATATGAGGTAATGATGTCGTTGTCAGTTTTGTATGATTCGACCAATGCATTGTAGAGATTCTTCTGAGTGTCTGATCTGTCTATCGATTTATTGGTCTCTATTTTGTCAATAAGAATCTTCTTCAGTTTGAATTCTGACAGTGAAGCTGCTACTGTGTAAGACGTCTGAGGTTGATTGGTTGATCTAACCAACACTTCAGCTTCTAGAGATTCTGTTGGGATCAAAAGGCTTCATGATGATCTTGGAGTTAATATTTCTAAGGTTAGAGTTACTACTGCTAGTATATATTACTACTGCTAATGGAAGTTAAGACTACTCAGAGACGAAGAAATACTACTAAGTAGTTAATACTGCTAGTATAAAAGTTACTACTGATAGTGTAACTTAGTACTGCTAGTGTATATTAGTACTGCTTAAGTAAAGTTACAACTGTTAGCATAAAGTTGGTATCGCTAGTGTAACTTAGTACTGCTGATGAAGAATGAAGAAAATATTCTAAGTAGTTACTACTGCTTGTACACAGTTAGTGCTGCTGGAATAAAAGTTAATGCTGCTGCTTACAACTGCTAAA
>BQNB010038702.1:0-10134 GCA_026074375.1 Tanacetum coccineum | reverse complement strand
TTAACAGGATCACCACTGCTTTGATTCCCTAAGATAGATTATAATTAAACTAAAGAATGCTTTATGCGGACGCGTTAATTGTGACAAGATTAATTGTGCCTAGGTCTTAGGATGATGACCTGCCTAAGTCTTAAGAATGATATGTCGCTTCGAGATAAGTAAATCATTGCACTAAAACAAACAAACCAGCATTGAACCAGATTTAATATGGCTAATACAGTTTTCTATCATTTGGCATGTACCGCTTTTCTATCTTCTAAATTTCTTCTTTTTTGTTTATTGTGTATTGAATTAATATTTGTTTCTACCAAACCTGTGCCAGTCTCTCAAACAACACTATGCCTTATATAATTCGTAAACGTTTGGTTTTAACAGTCATCTAAATCACTCTTAATTAGACACTATTGTTAACAGTAATCTAAACACTCTCAATTAGATACTGTTGTTGTTAGCTCATCTTGCTCTTGTGCAAAAGTAACAAGCAGTCTCATACACAATTTAAGATATACATGATGAATCCTTAGTTAACAACATAAGGTTTCGATTTATGTATTAAATTATCTCAAGTGAAATATATCATTTAAGACTTGCTTCAATGATATATTGCATTGTGTTGGATTTAATCACCGCATATGTTTATATCAATAAACATTTTTTCCAAGGTCATGTGTTTTATTTTCTAAATTTCTAAGTGAAGTTTCATTCTAATCTTAAGGATTAACATCTAGCTTAGATGGAATGATACCTTCAATATGTTATACAACATATGAATTTTAGAAAATAAATATAGTGCTCCCACTTGATGTCAGGTGTACTCTGGAGTTATCTTAATTTAATCAAAAATCATATTGTAATTAAACTTAAGATCTCAGCTCCTAGTTGCATGATCCAATCCACACTTAGATTCTATTATCTTGTATAGTTTATAAAGATTATTTTGAACTCATAAACCTTTTCGATTACACACCGTCCTCGCAAAGGTAATCATTAAGGAAAGAGTTATGAACCTTAATTTGCCATATTTCAGATTCAAGAAAACATGTGTAGAAAAGAAAGATTTAATCATAGTCAATTGCTTGAGTAAGATTAAAAACTCTTACCATCGGTCAGATATTAATATGTATACAATTTCGTTCTTATGAGTCTTTCTTTAAAAGAAACTCATTCTAACCTCACAGTTTAACTGTTTGGTGAAAGATCAATCAAGCTTAAAACATTAATTTGTCTTTTAAGGATTGCATCTTTTCATTTATAGTTTTAAGACATTTATCAGATTCAAGATGTGATAATTCATCTTATTAGTTAGCAGGTTTACTATGACCATCTAACTTATATCCTTCAGCATTGATATTAAAATATTACTCCATTGATGAAGGCATCCTTGCGGATTTATGAATGAGAGTTACATTATACTTTGGTTCGACATTTTCATGTTTAATCTTAGTATGACATCAGCAAGTGAATTAAAAGGTTATGTGTTTTGTTCTTGAATATCTCCAAGATTTTAGATGCTCCCTCTTACTTTTATAAGAAGAGATAATTCTCTAGATACTAAGTATTTAAACAACAATAAATAGTTCTTAATTTGGAAACACAAAACACATTTTACAGTTCTCATCTCTAGCTTGTTAATAATATGCTTCATAAGATATTAACAAAATTTAGAACTTTAATCAAGACATAATAGGATTCATCCCAATCCATATGATGTCTTGAATACCTTCTAGGTTGAAACTATATTAAGTGCATCCATGACACACGCAAATTTCTAACCTTGATAGATTTTTTGAGTAGAGTAATTAAAAGTTATCATAAACCAAACAATATGAATATAGTTTGTATTCAACACAATTAATACATACCATGATAGTGTGGTATTTCTATGAGTAAATTAGGAATTGTGAACTCCATCAGAATTCCTTAGATAAGCTAAATTCCACTATAATTCAAATACTTTCAATTGGGTCGAAGCCAATTTAATCAAAGTATTTTTTTCAAACCAAGTGCAATGCTATAATGTATAATTTCCTTGAATAAGTACATTAACTCCAAGCTCATGTGTTCACAGAGAAACAAACAGTTCAAGAATTCTATGATCATGGTTTTTACAATAAAACATGTCAAATACATGATGTGTCTTTGAATAATTTAAAAGACCCTTAAGATAACTACTATGTTCATAGGGTATCAAGAAAACAGAACATGTCCAATTATACGTTACAAGTCTCCTGAATAATTCAAGGACAATCATGTATAATGTGTTAACAAGAAGACACATAAAATAACACACCGAGAAACAATTTTACTACTTACTTTATTTATCAGTCATTTGATAAATTTAAGAACTTATAATTATTTCTACAACAAGGAACATAATTATTTTAACTAAAGTAATTATGAACGCAAACTCCTTGAGTTCAATGGTGATTTCAAGTTACTTTCATACTTCATAATCATGATTGTAAATTTAACCAAAATTATTTTTTAACTAAAATCATAGTCAATATTGAAGTAGTCTTTAAGTTAGTATCTTGCCTTTTAAATGTAATAGGGCAACAAACATCTAGTGTGTTTAAGTCCTAGTAAGATTTATTAGTTTTCTAACCTTGTGTGGGCGGTCACGAGAAACAATTAATCTATTGTTATATGTTGTTCCTTTGCACAAACACTTAGGATTTCTTCCCAAATGTGTAACGGGACAACAATACAACAAACACTCGATAACAATATGGATGTGTCATAGAATATTACAAGTAGATTTCAAACCAAAATGTTGAATAAGGAAATGTGATATTATTCTAATAGATAAACGTTTCAGGAAAGCAACAAGTAATTTTATCCTAAAAACTAAAAGCAATCTGTCCTTTAACAATGGTTGTTCATGAAATCGTAAAGTAATGGATTATTTCAAAGACAAGCTAGAAATAAGATGGGCAACTAACAAGAAACAAATCTTGTAAGCTCCCACAGAATTTGTCAACAATGTTAAATGTGTCACATCACCAGAAGAAAGCAAATAAGCGTTTATTAACTTCCCTACTACTCTTAGAATGCCTACATAGGTAGCATGCACTAGTATAAAGTAACAGAGTATATGAAAGTTCTACTTATGTAATGAGGGACTAGTCCATCATGTATTCATTACTAGAATATCAGCAAGCATTTTCCTCCTTAATCTGTCTGTCTAACCACTTAAGGGGTGTTAAGCACTATAAGGGTAATTAATCCGAGTCCAAGAAAATTGACTTAAAGAGTACATGCCTAGCAATTTTTCATTTACTTCATTGCGGTTTAAACTCATACAAATCGAACAAGTGCAAGATGACAATATTTGGAAGCTATAGACACAATGTTCTCTATTAAACAAATATTATTCAAAATTTTCAAAACCGAAAAAGGTTAATGAAAATATTAAAAGTGAGTTTAAAAATAATTGATAAAAATCAATTAATAACCCCTAATCTTATTCTTGACAACCAATGAGAAGAAGATAGGAGTAAGTCTCACTATTTTCTTAACCTATGAAAAAGAGACATTGTTTGTCTTTTAAGAAAAACTACTCATGATTAGCGAATATGTTGCAATAACACAATTAACCGAAACATAGAAAGTTCAATTTAGTATTTTTGATAATTAAATTCTTAAAAGAATTAACTACCCAATTAATTACTAATAAGACTAAGATCCAACTTGACCTCCCACTTATTACTAGAGGTCTGACCAGTGAGTAAAAAAAGTAGGGCAAGAGGTAAGCGGCGAGCGTTAATTGCATTGTTAATGCAACTACTACATCTTAGATTTTATGAGACAACATGACTTTAGAAACTCATATAGTTAGGTCAGTAACATGTTTTGTCTCATCTTATGCCTCGGGTCCGAGGTCTGACCAGGTAACTCGATTTAAGTCGACCAAAAGAGAACGTGCAAAAATTGACAAAGGTCTGACCAATGGAAAAAATTCGCCATGGGTTGGAAAGGCCCTGAGGTCTGACCAGAGAAGACAATCCAAATGCACGTGTTCTTCATTTGGCTGGCATAGACTTAAAACTTCACTAGGGGTATACACATAAATTTTTCAAAATATGTGACAAAAATCATGTACAAGAAGCATGCAAAACAACTTGTAGCACAAAGTTAAGAAAACATTTTGTTAACCTTTTTGGTATAGACATCATTTTGTCAAATGTTCTCGGTAGCTCCATTTTGAACGCACAAAGAAGCGGAGAAACAGGTCAGCGCGAAGCGTATTAAAAACCTGACTTCTTTTGGGGAACCTTAGTATCACCCGCCTTAAACTTCTCTTATAGTTTGTTCAACTATGGGTGAGCGTTAACTTCTAATTTGACTAATAAGCTATTGTAAGTTAATAAACCCTAACCCCTTTGTTAACAATTAGTTTTAATGTTGTCCCAAATATGTGGGATTACAAATTGACAAACCCTATATTGTACTCCTACATGTGTCCGAAACAACAAAAATTCCAATATTTCCCTCAAATTCCGAAGAATGTAGTTGGGCGGAATAAGATTAAATGGATCAATTCATCAAATTCAACCCCATAATGCGCACCTATAAAACTAAGAGGCTGTCAGAGCTTCTTTCACAAGAAATCAACATTTCAATAGATAATGCCATATTAATTTGTCCATAAAACCCCGGTTTCCGCAAATAACCCATAATTGGTCACAGGAGTATAATAATTGTGTAATATTATACAAGTACAATCCAAGTTTCATTCTCTATAAGTATAGGTTTCGTTTTAAGAGTTTTACATAAAGTCTATATTGCACATAATGACCTAGACACATGACATATCCACCATTAAGACAAAATTAAAACAGACATAAAATTGGATTAAAATTGAAGACAAACTCTTATATTCAAAGCAGTAAATCACATAATGCCTCAAGTTCTCAAAAGAGTCTTCTCCAATTGTAGAACCATAAGACTCTCACTAGGTTTTCTGCTAAAGTGCCTAGATCGCCACATCCATCATATAACATGATTGTGTGAGTCTTATAGCCGAGATAAAACAAGAATAGAATAACATATTCAGCTTAATTAACATTTAATTTTAATCTATTCTTCCTTTTATCAAGTTTTCATTTGTGTTGAATCTAGGTGTTTTATTTATATTCATTATTTAAGGCAAGTATTGCATATAATTGTCATAATGTTTCCAAAACAAAACAATAAATAATGAAACCGTTTTCCAATGCAGCCGTGAGGCGTGTTTAATTATGTGTGTAACCCATAGAAACACCAAACGAGTTGGCTCGTGATGCCACTGTTGGGATTTGATAATCAGTTAACCAATTATCACTACGAGTACGCAGCGGATATGATATAGTTTCATTGGTTCATTTAATTTAACACACAAACATAAACAAAGAGGAACATGAAAAGTAAATAGAATATAACCTCGAAGTCAACAGCAAAAGTTATGAAACTAGTGACTAAATTGTCATCATCTATGGGTTGCTCACACAACACGTCGAACAAGCACGTCACGATGCTAGTCGTTACTTCACGTCTCTCAAACACCAAGTGTTACTTTTGTTTCTTCGTGGGGCTCGTACCCAGGTCTGCTACAACAAAAGTGAATAGCACAACCATTGGACTACAAATCCTTTGTGGAAAACATACAGTTAAGAAGCATTTAAGTCAAAACATCACAATGCATGTCATTCGCATGGAAATCACTCCATACGTATATCTATTAATGTATAATTAGGGGTTTTTGCCATTTGTTATAAAGTAAGAGATAACAAAGTGAATAAGAAGTTGTATCGGAAGTATGACGAGTAATTTTCTTCTGTGATGTATATGTCGTCTAAATGACTTAGGAGGTGAGGGGTTTAAATAAGCCCTTCAAGCCCCAAATCATGATAAAATTAGGAAAACCATCTTTTTTTTCCATACCCTTATCACAAAAACTCTCCTTTACCCTTATCTCAATAACCAACGAAACCTAGACACTCTCTAGAATCTTCATTGCTGGCTACAACACATTAGGGCACCCATATGAATTCAAGTCTGTCCGTTTAGGTCCTTTGGTTTACAATAGAAACATACGTGAAGTATTAAACACACTCTAAGTAAGCGTTAAAGTGTGTGCCCCCAATAGGCTCACACATTTCTAGTCGTATATTGCTAATCCAACTAACATATTCCAACACTTCCATCACTTATTAATTTGACCATTGCGTTTTACATATTTAATTTATAAAGTATGTTATTAAGAAAACAAAAAGCCATCAAGATATCATTCTATCAAATTTGACGACTCCACTTTACTTACCACTTGCCACTAACGAGATCTACTACTGACTGGCTTGATACACTTCAGATTTTTGTTCCATGAGTTAATATATAATTAGGTTTTAATTTATTAACAAATCACATATCCTTTTGGCTAGGAAAATAATGCTAAGGGTCGACAATGTTTTGTTGCCAAAGTTGGCCAATATTTTAATATTTGAGTAGGCGCCGATAAGCTTAAATATTAACATCAAAAATATAATTTGTAACAAAGTTAAAAGTGGATGTAATTTTTCCAAAGCATATTCCATAGCCACAATAAACGATTTATATGAGGTATATACTAGCGAATCTGACAAATTCCAAGGCATGGCCCTATCCATAAATAACCCGTCGCTAGGTGGTATATGGACGAAATTAACCTTAGTGATAAGCAATGTGAGTTTTGAGGTGTTAGAAAATAGGAAATTATACAATTATTCCTTTATATTCCTACAGACTTTTAATTTATCATATTCTATGTATTCCTACAGACAAAGTTTGATACATTGTGAATGCATTACCACGTTCCGTAGAGTATATGAAACGACGAATACCACACACTATAAGAAAAAAATAATTGCTATGTTAAATAAAATAAAATATTTGTTATGCACACAACAAAGAAACAAGTTTCATGAAAACACTTTTTGGACATTATTGTGTAAATACTTTTTCTGCAATTATCTATCTCTATCTAAACTATGTTGGAAAAATATATGTGAAAATGATTTTTCGCAAACTTTGGACATTGTTAGTACAAAATTCGTATTGGGCTTGGTAGTATGTCAAGTCTCTTGTTGGGTCGGGCCTTCAAGCGACTTGGGTACGGGATCCTATGTACAAAGCAAGAGAAAGTGATGATTATGCTGCCCAATTAAAAGTAAACCGTTAGCCTTAGCGTGGGGACGGACCCCACGATAGACTCCCGTACCGTCGTGGAGAGTAATTATACCATTGTGCCAGAGTATGTGTCCAGATAGAATAAGAATACTTGTTGAACCTTTAGGGATGTAAAATTTGTGACCTCACCCTATATTATAGGGTGTCTTAGTTACTAAAGGTTTCCACAGTAATTCGATTACTTTAGTAGTGGCCGCAGTGGGTCCTTGTCGGGCAAGGGTACCGCGACAAGTCGTTATGGACGACGCAGCTTTTTGGCGACGGAATCCGTCTTATTAGGTGGATCCGCTGACGGATCGTCAACAAGTGGATCCGCGAGGACGGATCGCTAAGATTCGGGGGATGCCAAAGCCCCACGAGAGTTTTGGACTTTACCATGCCTTTAACGATAGTTTAGTCCAAGTGACCCAATTGATAATGTGGCCCAAGCCCAGAGGCTTGGTATACCCATTATACGTCATCAGACATTATTTAATATATGTATATGTTATATATATTTATGTTAGCTTGTAGTTTTGTGTTCTCCTTGAAGAGAGCTTCACAACGATGCTTAAAGTCTTTCCAAAATAAAGATAATATGAATAGATAATATTTTGTCTCAAAAGTGGACACTTGAAACATTAAAACTGGATAAATATACACTCCCGAACATCGGCCCAAGAAGGTAAGTGGAGATGGTTTCCTTTTCCAACAGATTAGTTCTGTAAATCTATTTTAAAGAATAAATCTAGACATATTGAACAAGTCTTATAGAATATTTTCTGTAAATCTATTTAAGAATTATATAATATGACTTTTGAACAAGTTTACGAATATTTACAGAATAAGTTGGTAATAAAAGATTATATGCCAAATAGAGATTATAGTTTTTAAACAAGATTGTATATTTATGGCATTTATTTAAATCTTTGAGAACAGAATAATCTTTATATGTATCTATAATCCATAGACTCATTCGTTGAATACAACCTAAAACGCAACCTTCCCTAGAACCAATGTTTCCAGTTCCAATCAATCATAGTTTCGTAAATATTGAAAACTACTGCTATCTAATCGGCTATTACAGGTAAGTTTTGTCCAGGTACCGCCGGCTGTAAACACACAACTTTGAACATTGTACCCTGGGAGACAGACGGCGAATTTGTTTTAAGGGAAGCGTGTCCACGTGCCTCGTTCCTCGACCTTTTACTGCATTTATCGTTCAGAGTGTTTGTCTGCTTCTACCTCATTATGTCTGTTTTATTTTCTGTTAATTATTTATTAATTGTAATCTGATTTTATTTTTAATAGAAAGTAGTAACAAAGGTTTCTCTACAATTAAAACAGTATGCTGTGTAATAGGAATTATAAGACACTTTTTGTTATTAAATCAAATTAGTTTTATTAAACAATTTTTAATACAAAACTTATTGGTTTTTATTAATATCAAACCAAAATTGTGTTTTTTTTTTTGGAAAAAAACCATTTGTTAAGTAAAGTTATGAATTTTAATATTAATTGACAAGATTTGGTGTTATAGATCTAAAGAAAAAAAGCGATTTTTAAAAAACAGTTTATTTATTTTGAATCAGATTATAGTTAGAAACCATAATTAGTTTCTTTTCAAACTAAATTTTTTGTGTTGTTATATTACCAAGTAATTGTATGAACCAAGATTATATGAAACCAAGATTGAGTTTCTTTGAATCAGATTTGGTATAAGTTTATATAAACCAAGTCGAGATTAGTAGATACCAAATTATTTTAACCGTTCTTAACTGTTTTTGTGACAAGTTACTAATGGTAACACAAGTGTGACCTTAGTGAATCTTGTAAATATAACTGGCGTGTAGTTACTAACATGGTTGCAAATCATGGTGAACTTAGATTCATTGAAACCAAGTTGAGTTTCTTTGACACAAATCTCATAAAATAGAAGTTGCTATTTTATTAGATTATTAGAATGTATTCATTGAAACCAAGTGGAGTTTCTTAGAAACAAATCTCATAAAATGCAAGTTGTTATTTTATCATATTATTAGAACGTATTCATTGAAACCAAGTGGAGTTTCTTTGAAACATATCTAATAAAATGCAAGTTGTTATTTTATTAGATAAGTGTAACATGTTCAATGAAATCAATGCGAGTTTTTTTGAAACAAGATATTGCTAATTATACAAGTTATTATTAAATATCGGATTATATACATCATTTTTTACTAAATTAGTAGAAGTGTTTGTTTGACTTGTCTAGTTTGTTTTAAACCGGGTCGAGTTTAATTATTAACTAGATATAATTCTTGAAATCTTTTGGAGTTTAAAAGTATATCTATAGAAACCTTATTTAGTTTCTTTAGAAGAGTGGATCTAGTGAAACCTTGTTGAATTTCATTATAGAAATAGATCTATCAATATCTTCTTAAAGAAGATTGACAATATCATATTACATATGTGTGTTTGTTAAAAACATTATGTAATATGCGATATTGTTTAATTGTTTAGTCGAAAGACTTCCTTTAAAGTGGTTTTGTATTACTGATCTTACAAAACATTAGTGTTTTAAACAAAAGTCGATTAAAATTGTTTTATTAAGAAACACTATGTGATTAAGCATGTTGTTAATAGTACCAAAATTAGTTTCAAACTAATCATGGGACCTCGTATTAACAATTTATTTGGAATGTCATGAGTGACATCAAAGGATTTGCTCCCGAACTTGTTAAAAGGGAGACCGATACTCGAGTTAGGTGTACGGTAGATGCTTTAAAGCATTCAGAAACCTTATGTGCCATAACTATGCGTTATATGATATGAAATGACTTAAAAACCAAGGCCATGAGGGAATCCGACCTTAGATAATGGTGGATTAGCACTTTGGTATCATGTCATGTACATGGTGATAAGAGTTTTATTATCTCTTTCAATGCAGCTGAGAATGGAGAGAACGAATTT
>BQNB010038701.1:0-48573 GCA_026074375.1 Tanacetum coccineum | reverse complement strand
AGCAAGAAGAAACCCCACAAACCTAAATCTGAAGACACCAACCAAGAAAAACTCTATCTCTTACACATGGATCTTCATGGACCAATGCGTGTCGCAAGTGTTAATGGAAAGTAGTACATCCTCGTTATTGTTTATGATTACTCTCAATTTACATGGGTAAAGTGCTTAAGGTCAAAAGATGAAGCTCCAGATTTCATAATCAAGTTTCTCAAGATGATCCAAGTGCGGCTTAAAGTACCTGTCTGACGAATTAGAACAAATAATGGAACTAAATTTGTTAATTAAACTTTGCGTGAATATTATAAGAAGGTTGTCATCTCTCATGAAACATCTGTTGCTCACACTCCACAACAAAATGGTGTCGTTAAAAGATGTAATCGTACGCTAATTGAAGCTGCCTACACAATGTTGATTTATGCAGAAGCTCTGTTATTTTTATGGGCAGAAGCAGTTGCTACCGCATGTTATACCCAAAATCGTTCCATCATACATCTTCGTCATGGCAAAACACCATATGAGATTTTACATGACAAACTTCCCGACTTATCATTTTTCCACGTATTTGGTGCACTTTGTTATCGTCAAATGATAGCAATAACTTGGGAAAGTTACAACCAAAAGCCGATATTGGTATTTTCATTAGCTATGCACCCACAAAGAAAGCATTTCGAATTTACAACCGATGTACCAGATATCGATGATGGGCAAAATATCATTTTTTAGGACTATAGATTTCACAAAGTCCTAAAGGCATATTTATAAACCAGTCTAAATATGCTCTTGAATCTTTCAAAAAATATGGTATGGAATCTAGTGACCCAGTGGATACTCCCATGGTGGAGAAATCCAAACTAGATGAAGATACACAAGGGATAGTCATTGACCCTACACACTATCATGGAATGGTGGGCACCCTTATGTATCTCACAGCGAGTAGACTAGACCTTACATTTGCTATATGTATGTATGACCATTAATAGGGGACTCTGGTATCCAAAGAATTCTTCTATTTCTCTAACAACTTATGCAGAAGCTGATCATGCGGGTTGCCAAGATACTAGATGAAGTACATCTGGAAGTATGCAATTATTGGGAGATAGACTTGTTAGCTGGTCATCAAAAAGGCAGAAAAGCACTGCGATATCTAGTAAGGAAGCTGAATATATAGCCTTGTCTGGCTATTGTGCTCAAGTCCTTTGGATGAGATCACAGCTTACCGACTATGGCATTAGATTCAATAAAATTCCAATGTACTGTGATAAAAAAGCGTTATTGCCTTATGCTGCAACAATGTTCAACATTCTCAATCAAAACATATTGACATCAGATTCTACTTCATAAATTAGCAAGTTGAGAATGAAGTAGTAGAGCTTTACTTTGTCAATACGGAGTATCAGCTAGCGGACATCTTCACTAAAGCCCCTGGCAGAGAAAGAATTTAATTTCTTATCAACAAGCTGGGAATGCGAATTTTTAAGTCGAAGACTCTAAAACAATTGGCAGATGAAGTTGAAGAATAGTGGTGGTACCTATTCAAATATCCTGTATATAACATGTATATATAAAAGATTTTTCATTCTTAGAAAACCTTTATAAAAACAAAATACAAAAATATAAAATCTTTTAAACCAAAGAAAAATTAAAAAATGAGAAAAATATAAAAAGAGGTAATAATGGCATGTCTTCTGAAAATCGATAACATTTACTGTCTTAGAAATGCCATTTAATAATGATACGAGGCTGTAAATGAAGTTCGAGCAGAAGTTCAGAAGTTTTCAAAACATGCCAAACATGGCTTGCTATTATTTCAGATAGCAACCCAGTCATCATCTAAAAGGCAAGTATTTCAAAAAGAAAACTTGACCTCATAACAGGAATTTATTCTCGAGCATGGTCTACTTATGACCATGCAAAGGCTTGTGTTTACATTGCAACACAACCTGTGCTTCCTATATACCATAAGTGTACGTATCAGTGTGCTTATGTGTCAAAATAAGAGAAATCTTATTTCTATTGATAAAATTTTGTCTCCATAATGAATAAGTGTTTTTAGTAATCAAAAAAAGATTTGCAAAGACAATTTGACCACTTAAACAATGACAACAGCTCTTTAAATAGAAAACGGGTCATTATTTGAGGGGGAGGATGTGTCAACAAATAATCTTTTAAAACGGTCTTTCAAAATAAGTCACGGAATAAACGGATAAAGTTTTTAATAATGACGGATAACAATTTCAAGGAGAGTTAATCTATATTAACTACAAGAGCTTTAGATGTCATTTTGTTTCAAACTTTAGGGACTTATTTCACTTTGAGACTTAATGAATTCAAACTTTAAACTACATTCGGCCAATATTGCAAACACCTCATTGTTGTAAAAGACTTAGGATTGTTTGAAAATAATTATATAGTTTTAAATGCCTTGAAGTTGATTCTCACGGGATAGATCTAAGCTTATTTATTCTACAAACACGATCTCGAGTATATGTGCGTACTAGGTTTTGCTGATTCTGAGGTATCGAAACCAGCAAGGGGGAAGGAATAGATATACAAGAAAAATAATGAGTACACGTGATAGAATTTATACCATATTCTCATTTTAGGTCATTTCGGGAAGACAAAAGTCATAACCGCAGAGAAAATCCGTGTTTAACTTGTTACTTTTGGGTGCACTATTTCAACTACATGGGGGATGAGAAATCTTGTGATTTCAAGTATGCATCATTTAAGATACTAGGGGTAAGTGTTGTAAGAAGATTTATTCTAAGCATGAGAAGATTGGTTACTGATTAAAGAAATGCTTCCTTAAACGGTTAATCACTAAGCTTATTTTAAAAGGGAGTAGAATTAGTTGACTAAAGAGGTACACATAGGTTTGGTAAGTATGATGATTCCTTAATATAATCAGTATTCTGCAAAAAGAAATGAGTACATTTGGGACTTAGTTACTTAGGTGTTATCATTTCGACTACTTAGAGGGAATAATTGTGACATCCGGGACTTAGTTGACTTTGGTGTTTCAATTTATATCATCATTATCATGTAAGGAGAAATACGGACATCCATGACTTAATTGACTTTGGTGTTACGGTTTTGAATTAATTGTGTTCTTTGGATATTTGGGTTTTTTTTACATCAAGACTGCTTGAGAGGCGACTGTCAATGAAAATTTTTTGAATCTACTCAAGAAAGGATTACTGATTTAGGGGGAGTTAAGACAACTTCCAAACAAGACAATAACGCAGTAATACACTGT
Source organism: Tanacetum coccineum (assembly GCA_026074375.1). Lineage (NCBI taxonomy): Eukaryota > Viridiplantae > Streptophyta > Magnoliopsida > Asterales > Asteraceae > Tanacetum > Tanacetum coccineum. The sequence continues at coordinate 45,317 of BQNB010038701.1, read as the reverse complement.
TACTACAATAATTGCATTCGTTGCAATTATACAAATAACGGGTATATAATAACGTGACCCAAGATCATAACAATAACATTTTCATAATAATTGTGTTTGTATAATTATTACACTATGACTTGTATTCAAACTGTTTATCAAACCTATGAATTTCACTCAACCTTTATGTTGACTTTTTAGCATGTTTATCTCAGGTTATTGAGCAATATACGGCACGGAGTGGCATGGACTCGAAGATGGCTAAACTTGTTATCATTCACATTGTATGTAACTAGATTTTGGGACATGCCTTTGTAAAACTCTGATTTGAAATGAATGATAACATATCTTTTGAATAAACGTCTCTTTTGGGTCATTTTCTATGATTATGATTGTTGTATCCATGAAGTAATACCCCAGATTAGCTTCCGCTGCTATATTGTAAAAATGGGGGTGTTACACAAAACGTAGCCTTTGTATCTTCAAACAGCACCAGCAGTACAAATGGAGCAGTTAATACTGCTCATGGTGTTACAACTGCTAGCACTCAAGCTACTGCTGTTAACTCAACAATAATTGATAACCAACGTATTCGACATCAAACATCAATACGGCATATCCAGTTTACTAAATACGACGTATCGACTGTCTGATACAGCAGCAGTTTTAGTTAGCTTTCTAGTTTAGTTTTCTAGAATAGTTTTACTTTGAATTATGTCTTTTTTTCAGTATCATTTTTGGGGAGCCTCCTTGCCCGTTTGATTACCCTATGAGGAGGTTAACTATGGAAGAAATGTTGGCTAAATTCATTGATGAAGGTAGACGTAAACACGAGGAGATGGATATATTCATTAAAGAGTTTAGAACCACTAACGAGCTTTTATTAAAAACACGAAGCAACTTATTGAGTGAGCTAAAAATTGAGGTAAACGAATTGTCAAAGGTTGTGAGTAATATTTTGATTCCAAAAAACAAAGTCAATTGAGTGACAACTAGGGGAGGAAAGATTACGTCTGAAGCCACCCATAGTAAAGAAAGTAATGAAATTGGAGTCAACGAGAATAAACCTCCCAGATTTGAACAAGATGTGCAGGAAAAGCCGCATGATGATGGTGTAGAAAATAAATCTTCAAGTATTCATAATGGCACTCAACCATTGGTAACAAAACTATCATCTATTCTTACTAAAACCGGGTGAGAAAAGAAAAAGAAGAAGCATTGCAACAAAAATTTTTGGAGAATCTGAAACAACTCGATATTAATATTCCGTTTATCGAAGCCCTAGTGCAAATACCAAAATACGCTAAATATCTGAAGAGTTTAATGACGAATAAATCCAGACTTGAAGAAGCTTGTACGGAGACAATGAACAAAAGGTGCTAAGCTCTCTTGCTTAATGAACTGCCATCAAAAGAAAAAGACCCCAGGAGTTTCACTACCCCTTGTCAAGTATTGGAGAAACATAAGGAAGCAGAAGACTTGGCCGCAAATCACTTATCTAGGTTTGAGAATCCGCATATGGAGGTGTTAACTGAGAGGGAAATTGCTAATAAATTCTCCGGCGATCATTTAATGATGCTAAAATCCAAGTTTAATGACGTTGAACCATGGTATGCGGATTTCGTTAATTATATTGTTGGAAAGGTTGTTCCCTCAAGTTGGACCTTTAAAAAAAGAAAGAGATTTTTCTTGCAAGTCAAGACTTACATTTGGGGGGAACCTTATGCATTTTGTTGGGATTAAAAGCCTTCTAGAAGTTACTGCTGCTAAGTAAAACTTAGTGCTGTTCAGTAATCTTAATAAAAAATATGCTAAGTAGTTAGTACTGCTAGTTACTACTGCTAGTGTAACTTAGTACTGCTAGTGTAACTTAGTACTGCTAGTGTATATTAGTACTGCTAGTATATGTTAGTACTGCTAGAGTAAAGTTAGTACTGCTGGTGAAGATTAAAGAAAATATTCTAAGTAGTTACTACTGCTTGTACACAGTTAATGCTGCTGGTGTATAAGTTACTACTGCTTGTTAAGAGTTAATGTTGCTGGTACAAAGTTACAACTGCTGAAAGTTACAACTGCTGAAAGATTACAACTGCTAAAAGATAAAGATTGCTTGAAGATCAAGATTACTTATGAGATAAGGATTGTTATTTATAGAATAGATCTTTGAGAATAATCTAAGTTTTAGTAATATATTGTAAATTGACTAGGACTCCTTGGTGTATAAAAGGAGGTCCTAGGGCATAGAGTTTTATGTATCTTAGTCGTATAATTCATAGCTTTAAGGTTTTGTAACCCTAATACTAGGAGAGTATTCGTATTATTTGTAATAATAATATTGGAGCTTTTATTGTTGAAATTATATTGTTTTGTGTTACTGAAGAATTCTTCTTATATTAAAGATTAGATTCTAATCAATTTTTAGTCATTATCAAACAAAGTTTCTTAAACTAAGTTGTGTTAGATTTATCTAGCATAACTAAACCTTAAACAAGCTTAAGGAATTCGATCATTAGAAGTTAACTGGGATCAACAAGTGGTATCAGAGCTTGTTGCTTTGAGAAACTTTGTTAAGAAGAAACTGCTTTTACATTCAAGGTCTGTTTGTTACAAAGAGATGGATCAAGACTCAGCACATATGGTGGCTGCATCAAAAGTGCCTATGCTCAAACCAGGTGAGTATGAGCTTTGGAGGATGAGGATGGAACAATACATCCAGATGATTGATTATTCTCTATGGGAAGTCATAGAGAATGGTAATGCACCTCCAATAACAAAAGTTGTTGAAGGTGTTGAGACTACAATTGCTCCTACAACTGCTAAAGAAAAGCACAAGGAGGTTAGAGTTGAAGCAAGAAGCACCTTTATTGATGGGCATCCCTACTGAACATCAATTGAAGTTTTAACTCCATCAAAGATGCCAAGTCATTGCTACAGGCTGTTAAGAAGAGGTTTGGAGGGAATGCTGCTACTAAAAAGACTTAGAGGAATCTTCTAAAGCAGTAGTATGAAAATTTTACTGCATCTAGCTCAGAGGTGTTAGATCAAACCTTTGATAGGCTTCAAAAGCTTATCAGTCAGTTGGAGATTCATGGTGAAAGTATCTTACAAGAAGATGTGAATCAGAAGTTCTTAAGAAGTCTGTCACCAGAATGGAACACACATACCATTGTGTGGAGGAACAAGCCTGAGATAGATACATTAAGCTTGGATGATCTTTACAACAACCTGAAGATCTATGAACTAGAGGTCAAAGGGACATCAAGCTCAAGCACAAACACACAAAACGTAGCCTTTGTGTCCTCAAACAGCACCAGCAGTACAAATGGAGCAGTTAATACTGCTCATGGTGCTACAACTGCTAGCACTTAAGCTACTGCTGTTAACTCAACAACAATTGACAACTTGAGTGATGTTGTCATCTATGCTTTCTTTGCAAGTCAACCAAACAGTCCACAACTTAACAATGAGGACTTGCAACAAATTAATCCTGATGATTTAGAAGAGATGGATTTAAGGTGGCAGATGGCTATGCTAACAATGAGGGCAAGGAGATTCTTGAAGAACACTAGAAGGAAGTTTTTTGTGAATGGTACTGAGACCATTGGGTTTGATAAGTCCAAGGTGGAGTGTTACAACTGCCATAAAAGGGGACACTTTGCAAGGGAGTGCAGGGCTCCAAGGAACCAAGAAAACAGGAATAAGGAGAACACAAGAAGGGTTGTGCCAGTGGAGACAACTACTTCTAATGCTTTGGTGTCTTATGATGGTTCTGGTTATGATTGGAGTGATCAAGCAGAAGAAGGTCCAACTAACTTTGCACTCATGGCTTACTCTTCTACAAGTTCTAACTCTAAGGTATCTACTGATTCAAACTGTTCATCATCTTGTTTAGAAAATGTTAAAAATCTTAAAGAACAAAATGAACAACTGTTAAAAGACTTAAGGACATCTAAGTTAAATGCTATTGCTTATAAAACAGGTTTAGAGTCTGTAGAAGCAAGACTTCTAGTTTATAAGAAAAATGAGTCTGTTTATGAGGAAGATATCAAGGTCTTAAAACGTGAGATTCATTTAAGAGAAGTAGCCATTACAGAGCTTAGGAGGAAGTTGGAACTGGCTCAAAAACAAAAAGATAAAATTCAGCTAACAGTACAAAAATTTGAGAATTCATCTAAAAACTTAAGCAAATTAATAGACTATCAGATAGTTGATAAGTGCAAAATAGGTTTAGGGTATAATGTTGTTCCATCTCCCTATACAGGAAACTTTATGCCTCTAAAACCTGATTTGTCATTCTCTGGTCTAGAAGAGTTTGTGAATGAGCCTATCGTTAGTGAGCCTATAGTTAAGAAGCCTGTAGTTGAGACTAGTGAAGCTAAGGATAGTGCAGACAAGCCTAAGGTTGTTAGGAAGAACTTTGGTCCCCCACTTATTGAAGATTGGATATCAGATAGTGAGGATGAAGCTGTGTCAAAGCCTAAGATAGAAAAGAAAACAGTTAAGCCTAGTTTTGCTAAGATAGAGTTTGTTAAACCTAAAGGAAAAACTGCTAGGAAAACTGCTAAACAGGTTGAGCAACTTAGACTAAACACTCATACTCCTAGAGGCAATCAAAGAAACTAGAATAATATAATGTCTCAAAAATTAGGAAGTAATTTTGAGATGTTTAATAAAGCTTGTTATGTATGTGGAAGTTTTGATCACTTGCATGTAGATTGTAAAAAGATGAATAAAAAATAGTTTCAAAATACAAAACCTGTTTGGAACAATGCTAAAAGGGTGAATCACCAGAATTTTTCTAGAATGACTCACCCCAGTCCTAAAAAGAACATGGTTCCAAGAGCAGTACTAATGAAGTCTGGCCTAGTATCACTTAATACTGCCAGACAAGTTAATACTGCTCACCTAAAAATAACAATGAATAGTGCTATACCAATGACAAATCTTTCCAAATCAGCACATTTAACTGTTAAGTGGCCTATTCACAAAAATACAGTATTTAAAAACAGTAATTATAATCAAAGGTAAAATACTGTTAAGGATAAAAAATTTAATACTAATAGGCCAAAAGAAGTAGTTAATGCTGCTAGGCCAAAAGCAGTAGTTAATGTTGTTAAGGCAAACCATGTTAATGTTGTTAAGGCCTCAGCTTGTTGGGTTTGGAAACCAAAGACTAAAGTAATAGACCATGTTTCTAAACACAATAGTGCATCAACCATTCTAAAAAGGTTTGATTATATTGATACATAAGGCATATCCAAGTCAGTGATGGTTGGGTTCCCAAAGGAGACTGATTTTCTTACCACATGTGCAGGGCAATCCACAAATAGATTTACATGATCAAGGAGTGATTGACAATGGATGCTCAAGGCATATGATAGAGAACATGTCCTATCTTACTGACTTTGAAGAAATTAATGGAGGATATGTTGCCTTTGGAGGTAATCCCAAAGGAGGGAAAATCACAGGCAGAGGTACAATCAAAACTTGTAATTTAGATTTTGATAATGTGTATTTTGTAAGAGAATTATAGTTTAACCTCTTTAGTATCTCATAAATGTGTGACAAAAAGAATAATGTTCTCTTTAATGATACTAAATGTATTGTTTTATCTCCAAACTTTAAGTTAACTGATGAAAGTTATGTTTTACTTAAAGTTCCTAGAAAGAACAATATGTATAGTGTTGATTTAAAGAATATTGTTCATAAAGGAGGTCTAACTTGTCTCTTTGTAAAAGCCACATCTGATGAATCTAAACTATAGAAACTAGAAGGGGGGGTTGAATAGTTCTACCGGTTAATTAGCGTTTTAAAAGTTTGCTTATGAAATAGTTTGATTCGAGATATATGTCAATCAACCAACAATATGAATCACAACTAAACTATCTAATAATGCAAGTAATAAGTAAAAAGATAAACAAATAAACGATCAAACCAAGACACCGAGATTTATAGTGGTTCGGCAACGAAGCACCTCTTCGTTCCTACTCCACTCCCCAAGCACTCTACTCGAGATTTCACTATGTCAACAAGCTCCCTTTAGGCGGAGAAAACCGTTTACACGTCGCTTACTTTCTTAATGAAAATTACCCTTTACAGTAACGTGATACGATAAGATTTTAAGTTTCTTCAAAAGTTAGTCGATGATAAATTATGTTAAATATATAACGTAATTGTTTTATATTGTATCGATCGATGATTAATAACGATTATTGTGTCGGGTTTTAATAAAATCGAGTTTTATAATATTAATATATATTTTTATACTTTGTAAAAAAATATTATATTTTATATTTTTAAGAATACAAAATTGGCAATATATACCCTTGGTTTATAAACTTTTACAAGTTTAGTCCTTTATATATAAAGTATATATAATTTAAACCTTTAACTTTGAAACTTGGAAAAATAGGTCCTTATAGTTATAACTTTAGGAAAATGACATTTTCAGCCCCTTTACTTAAAAATTTCAGAAAGTTATGATATATACTCCTACGCATGGAAATATTTGCAAAACAAGTCCAAAAAGCCATGCAAGCATATTTTAAGGTTCTAAATGATATTTGCATTTTATAGCTTGTTAATAAGCAAAAATAAGATGTTCTAATGTAACAAAAGTTTAGAAAAAGGATTCGTTAGGTAGAAAATCAAAACGCGGTCATTTTTAGGGTTTAAATAAAAAAACACATGGGTTTGAGGATTCAAGGCTTCAAACAAGAGTTTATATATGATCTTAAGAGTATTATGAACATTCTAATACAGATTATAAGCTTATGGGATTTAGCTGTACAATAGCAACGTACTTTGTAAAATGTTTCGTTTTGGTACGTGAACTTTTTTTTGTTCCACTTAATGTAACGAACTTTCAAGTTTTGTTCCATTTTGCACATCTTTGATGACGTGTCATACTTGAAAGGTGACACGTGGCACACATTATAATGTGAAACGTCATCACAAATGTGCAAAACTGGAACAAAACTTGATAGTTTCGTTACATTAAGTGAACAAAAAAAAACTCTCACGTACCAAAACGAAACATTTTTACAAAGTACGTTGCTATGCTACAGCTAAATCCTAAGCTTATTGAACAAGAATCTAAGCTTACTTGAGCTAGGAAATTGGTCAAAATGGTGTTTTGTGGTTCGTTACGTAGTAACGCACTTCATTGGGCTCCTTTTTATTGATTCTTGGCTTCTATTCTGAGCTTAGGAGACTTCATTGATCCTTCTTGGTTGAGTTAGAACTACAATTTAAGTGGTGATAAGTTTTTGATCAGGTGTTTTTTATGGATTTGAACCATAGAATGGGTGTTTCGGCTTTTTATAGGGCTTGAAATTACATTGGTGGAAAATACATAAAACCAAGAAAAATTGGATGGGGTTTTTTAAAGGCTATTAGAGTGATGACTAAGTAGGCCTATAAGGTGAGTATTGTAGGCTATTGAAGTTAAGATATGCAAGGTGGAAGGGTTTTAGGGGGGTTCAGTTACATATAAGTGACAAGGAGGTGATTTTGCAAACTTGGTGGCCAAGGTGGTGAATAAGGTGCTTGTAAGGTGCCATGGTGGCTCCTAGGTGATGTCATAGAGGTGCTAGAATGCTTGCTTAAGGTGCTTGGTTACTTAAAATGGGTAGAAATGAAAGAAAAAGGGTATCAGGTAGGTTTAGGGTTTCGGGTTAAGGTTCTTGGTTTAATTTCGATTTAGGTTTAGGATTAAGGATAGTTTAGGGTTTAGTATTAGTGTTAGGATTAAGGTTTAGGGTTTAGGATTAAGGTTTAAGGTTTAGTTTTAGGTTTAAACTAAAATTAGGGTTTTCGGGTTTCGTTTAGGGTTTAGGGTTTTAGATTAGGTTTTAGAATGATTTAGGGATTAGGTTTAGGGTTTAGAAGTCATGCATTAAGTGCTTGTACCTTGTGTTAAAGTGGTGGTAAGAAACTAGAATGAATTTGGAGGTAAATAAAACTAGTTTGTCTTTCCCTGACAATGCAATTGTACGTCGAAGAGAATTGTATTCTTGAGCTTTTAATTGTGTTTAGAACATTCGACGCTAGCTTGCCGATCGAAAGTCCATAATTCATACTATCTGTGGACCTGCTATGAGTACTCCGAGTCTAACTAGTTGTGTTTAAAGGCTCTTGTACTACTTACTCTCCCTTTACTCTCTAGCTGTCACGATCAAGATGACCATGCTCGTAAAGCCGTAGGAGATTTTTGATATAGATACAGTTTCATGTTCTAATGCCTCTCGTGTGTCCTGTGCGATCTCTCCAACATGTTTGAAAAAGTACATTAAATGGATAATGTATTCGGTCTCATTAACTTCGCATCTACTTCAAAGATTCCACTCTATACGGACTTGACATATTAGGATGTTTACATGATATAAACATAGATATAGATGGCATTGATAGAGGTTGCGTGAGCTCGTTTACTTTAGAAATGTAAAACTAGGTTACATAATGGAATGGAATAAAAACGAAAAATATTCCCGTGAAAAAGGTTGTACTTAATATAGTAAGTAGATCATTACTCGTGATGAAGTATCATTACTACTAGACACACTATTATGGGTTGTCTACTGATCGCTCACCCACACCCACTCCCTCTACTCCGAAATCAGCCTATCATGCGAGACTTTCACCGCTTGTCACCCGTCGATGGCCAGTGATGGTTTGAACATCAGAAGTTCTTAGTTTTTCAAACCCGGTCACACGCTAATACGCGATCACAGATAACCCACTGTGTTGCATTGAGTCTCCTTAACTATACGTCGGCCCAGTGACATCATACTCCTGTGTGTCCCTCGCACCAGGCGTGCATTTTTACACAATAGGAAGGTTTCCATGGTACTTCTCGCGCGCAGTTCTAAATTATAATGATAGACCCTTTCGCGCCAGTTACGATTTGGACCCACCCAACCTACATACACCACCCCAAGATATCCCGAGTCCCCAGGCATAGCATAAGTTTTGATAGTTTCTTGCCTTATATTCTACTGTTGGTGGTAATCATTGTTATGGTTGTGATTGTTGTGGTTATTTTGATAGTTGTTGTTGTTGCGATTGTTGGAGTGGTTATCTGTTGTTGCGTCAATTGGGGATAGTGTTGGTGTCGGTGGTGTTTTCTTCTATCATCACACTTTCGTTTGTGATCATTAGTGCTTTCTTGGCATAATTTGTTTTATTACCTGCTCCACTCAACATTGGTTTTGGTTATGGCTTCCTCGGTTTGTGGTTTTTGAAGCAGTATACTTTTTCCTTCTATACTTCTAGGTAATCCCCGATAAGACTTCCATAGTCTTCTCGGTGTTTGGTACATGTTTGGGTATTAGACTGGCTTATTCCTTGAATTCTTCTAACGAAGGTTTCTGAGATCATCCATTCAGGCCCAGTTGTAAAATTCGTCTTCTATTTTCTTGACTTCAGTTCGAGGGCAATACTTATTGGTCAAGAGCCTTTTCAATTCGGTCCAGGTGATCCTATTGGCTTGTTCTCATCCAATAGGTTTGGGTATCGGCATTCACCTAAGAAAAGGCGTCATCGGTTAGAGTACCAGTATCAAATGTCAGTCTGTCTTCCTTGACACACTTGCTACGAGAAAATACCAATTCAGTACGTTCAAACCAGCGGATGAGGCCAACAGCTCCTTTCGTACCATTAAAATAGGAAGGTTGACAACTCATAAACCCTTTATAGTTACTTATTACATTCATATTGGTATTTTCCATGGTAGAAGCTTGTGCTTCCAGAGCTGCAGCAATACATCAGCTATCTGTTGCGGAGATGGCAACCTGGTCAATAGATGGTGTTTTAGATGTAGATGTTCTCTTGGGAGGCATCTATTAATATATACAAGACAGACTAGAATAAGAACCCAATAAATGATTATTAGTCTTATTATCAACGTTTAAGGTATGAAATAATTTCTCTTTATAATACAAAGACTTGTGATCATTCTTTATTATTACATTGTAGGATACTTAAATTTGAAATTTTGGACACATTTAAAATATTCTAACATTTCACATTTAATTTATGTTATAATTAATAATTTAAGACTTCAGAGATAGTTACAGAGATAATTGAGTGAGTGATCTAATAGAAGGCTTAGTGTTTCTAGGTACAAAGGTTTGAGAAAATTGGATGGTAAGAGAATCATAGTAATCTCGGATAAAGATATAAGTCATCATACTACAGGATATATGATAGACAATTTCAACATACACAATTGGTATTATGAAACAACGAGGTATAACGGAATCATCACTGTATAAATAACTTGTCTATATAATTTACATAGAAAAATTTGACAAGTGTCATTATTCATACATCTAGTGGTTGGATTCTAGAAAGCTGTAAATGACACAGATCTAATCCGATGGTTCTCCCTTTTTGTTTTTGAGTTCTTGGATCTTGTTTAGAAGACTCTTAAACAATGGTATATCTCAATGATTATTTTTCAGAGATGAACATTATAACAAGTATATTACTCATCAAGGTTTCCTCGGGGACTGGTTCACTTCCTAGTGGTCGCGGTATGATCCATAATGAGTTATCTAACTCTGCGAAGATAGACTTATCAAAGGGATAGTCTGGTGGTGGTGTAGTTGACCTAACCGGTGATGAAGATCCTACTGATGAAAGAGTAGATAATTAGAAAGAGGAGAGTACGTGTGTGTGTGTGATGGAATCAGTGTTCTTTATTTGTGAAATATCCATGAGAGAGACCGCTATGTCTGTAGTAGATGATCTCATGGAATGACGTGAACGCGGGGTGGAAGAGGACTGATGGCGTGGAGACAAGTTCTAGGAAGTTCGATATGTGTTTCAAATGTGTGTGTGAGATCCGAGAAAATAGAGACAAAATGACAATGTGTGATACAAATATCTCAACTTCCAACTCACCTCTAACTGCAAGACCTATCTATAGTACAAAGTTCCAGTGAGATATGTCTCAGTGGGTTAAGAAGGAGCGTGGGTTGTACAGGGACAGACATGAACTGTATATACAGACACCACCAGTGGAAATATTATAAAGTAATTAAGTAGTTAACAATGAAATATCTTCAGTGACGCATAGTGAGCACCTGTCATGATCCTATGCATATCGCTTAATCCTCCCATTATCATATGCACACCTCATTCCGGGGCACTCTCACCCCCTCGCAGCGTGGAAAACGGTTATAGTCTAGGTAAAATATGCAACCTAGTTCTCTATAACCTTTGCTCTGAATACCAATCTGTAACACCCCCAAAATAGGTCACAGCGGAATGTTGACCAGGAGCGTTACTTCATAATACCATTGCACAAGACTTGAGAGAACGACCTCTAAATGTGTTGTTTGAAAATTAATCTTGTATTATTTAGACTCCAATGCACATCAAGTAAGCCAAGCATCTAATTCACTTGAGAACTACATGCTTAAAAGTGTCCACATAAAGTTGGTGAGTTCATAGATTTTGTAAGTACAAATGTTGGATTAAGGATTTGTAAAGCCTGTATGACCATTTTAACCCTTATAATTGTCACAAAAATGTATGTATAAATATTGAACTATAACACCCCCATTTTTTACATATAGCAGCGGAAGCTAATCTGGGGTATTATTTCATAGTACAACAGTCATAATCATAGAAAACGACTTAAAAGAGACGTTTTTAAAAGATAAGTTATCATTTATTATTTCATCAGATTTTTTACAAACAGAGGTCCCAAAATCTACATGAAAACTTAAAGTTTGAATGATAACAGTTTAGCCATCTTTAAGTCCGTGCCACTTCGTGCCATAAGATGCTCAGTTACCTGAGATAAACATGCTAAAAAGGTCAACACAATGGTTGAGTGAAATTCATAGGTTTATGTTAAACAGTTTGAATACAGTCATCATAACGGTGGGTTACGTTGTTATACACCCATAAATGTAATAATTGCAATGAGTACAATTATTATGGAAAACAGTATTATTGCCCTAAGAAAAAGTAAGGACTTAGGCAATAACGGTTCATGATAGTAGGGTCTTAATGGAAAAAGTAAGGACTTAGGCAATAATATATCAGGATAGCATACAGTTGGAAAAATACTTGTATTCATGGTTTATAGCATGTATCTCCCTAGCGGGTTTATGAAACATTAGAAGATTTAAAATGCGAGGCTATGAACTCACCTTAATAGGGAAAATCTAATTGATGGCAAAAGTATATAAAGTGAAAGTAACGGCTTCGCCACGCAAGCTGGGGTAATATGTCAAGTCTTAGTGTGATGGTTTATGTTTCAGACCATCATAAAGTTTAATGTATTACTTTGATTTATTAATTTATAAAAGTATTGAAACATTGTTCGGGCTATCATAATCCAGAGGCCGTGTAGTATCGTTTGAGGAGTCAGGGCACTTTAAATCGTAAATCCAGCAAACTCGTCAAAATGTATACCCAAATGAAACTCCTTACATGAAGCTCCCTAGTAACGTGATACGATAAGATTTTAAGTTTCTTCAAAAGTTAGTCGATGATAAGTTACGTTAATTATATAACGTAATTGTTTTATAATGCGTCGATCGTTGATTAATAACGATAAATGTGTCGGGTTTTAATAAAATCGAGTCTTATAATATTAATATATATTTTTATAATTTACAAAAAAATATTATATTTTATATTTTCAAGTTTGTAAAAATGGCAATATATACCCTTGGTTTATAAACTTTTACAAGTTTAGTCCTTTATATATAAAGTATATATAATTTAAACCTTTAACTTTGAAACTTGGCAAAATAGGTCCTTATAGTTATAACTTTAGAAAAATGACATTTTCAGCCCCTCTAGTTATAAATTTCAGAAAGTTACGATATATACCCCTAGCATGGAATATATTTGCAAAACAAGTCCAAAAAGCCATGCAAGTTATAGCTTATTAGAATAAGCTAAAATAAGATGTTTTAACGTAACAAAAGTTTAGAAAAAGGATTCGTTAGCTAGAAAATCAAAACGGGTCGTTTTTAGGGTTTTAATAAAAAACACATAGGTTTGAAGATTCAAGGCTTAAACAAGAGTTTATATATGATCTTAAGAGTATTATGAACATTATAATACAGATTATAAGCTTATTGAACAAGATTTTGAGCTTACTTGAGCTAAAATGGGTCGAAATGGGGTTTTCGGGTTCGTACGCCTAGTAACGACTTCAAGGGTTCTTTTCTCTTGATTCTTGGCTTCTATTCTGAGCTTAGGGACTTCACTTCATCTTCTACTACTGCTAGAGAATGCTAGAACTCCATTTGAGTTTGTGTGTCTGAGTTTGAAGAATGAAATGAAAGGGTTGTTTATTTCGGCTATATAGTGTATGTATACGTATATATAGTGCTTGGAAAGCCTTAGTGCCTAAGTTTTCTTAATGTGGTGGCCAAGGGTTATAGGTAGATGACTAAGGAAGGCCTAGTGATGAGTATTGAGAGCTAGGAACTAGATATGAAAGGTGTAAGGGTTTTGAAGGGGTTCGGGTACAAAGGAGGACAAGTAGGTGACAAAGCAAGACTTGGTGCTTAAGGGTGGTGATAGAGGTGCTTGTAAGCTGCTTGGTGATGTGGTGGTGATGTCATAGAGGTGCTTGAGGTGCTAGGGTGCTAGCTTAGGTTTAAAATGGGTCAAAATGAAAGAAAAAGGGGTGACGGGTTGGTTTGATTTCGGTTAGGGTTTTAGGGTTTTAATTTGTGTTAGGGTTTAAGATAGTTTAGGGTTTAGGATTAGTGTTAGGATTAAGGTTTAGGATTAAGGTTTAGGGCTTAGTTTTAAGGTTTAGGGTTTAGTTTTAGGTTTAAAGTAAAATTAGGGTTTTAGGGTTTCGTTTAGGGTTTAGGGTTTTAAGATGACTTAGGGTTTAGGTTTAGGGTTTAGAAGTCAAGCATTAAGTGATTGTACCTTGTGTTAAAGTGTTGGTAAGAAACTAGAATGAATTTGGAGGTAAAATTACCTAGTTTGACTTTCTTGCATTATTGACTTGTACTTTAAGCTTTAATGTGTTGTAACTTGATTTAGGAGGGAAAAGATAATCAAATGTGGTGCTATGATATTTGTACACATGCCTTAAAGGCTTGCACATTCATTTTATATGTATACATTACATATAATTAGGGTTTTGATGTAAACATTAACGTTTAATGCTTGTTTTGATATAACGTTTTAAAAAGTACGTTAAATGGATAATGTACTTGGTAACAATTATATTAAGATATAGACTTGACATATTAGGATGTTTACATGATATAAACATAGATATAGCGGGCTTTGGTAAGTTGCGTGTAGCTGTTTACTTTTGAATGCAAGTACGGTTGCATAATGAGATAAAGCAAAAATTTCCCTGTAAAAAAGGTGGTATATAAAGTGCATCTAATTTAATAGATGGATATTACAGTGCATCTAATTTAATAGATGGATAATTACATTGATGAAAATTACGGGTTGTTATAGTCTCCCTCCCTTAAAAGAAATCTCGTCCCGAGATTTAGTTGGATGCCGGAGTGATGTTTGAAAACAGATGTGGATACTTGGCACGAATTTGATCTTCGCGTTCCCATGTAAATTCTGGTCCTCTTTTAGAGTTCCATCTTACTTTGACTATAGGAATACGACTTTGCTTTAGTTGCTTGACTTCTCGATCCATGATCTCCACTGGTTCTTCCACAAAGTTGAGTTTGTCATCGAGTCGAAGCTCTTTCATTGGAATGACAAGGGATTCGTCAGATAAGCATTTCTTTAGATTAGAAACATGGAAAGTACTATGGACATTACTGAGCTCTTCAGGAAGCTCAAGTTTATATGCCACTGGGCCAATCCGTTTAAGGATTTTGAATGGTCCAATGTACCTAGGGTTAAGCTTTCCTCGTTTTCCAAATCGGATGACACCTTTATGAGGTGACACTTTTAACATAACACGATCTCCAACTTGAAATTCTAAAGGCTTTCGTCTTATATTGGCATAACTTCTCTGCCGGTCTCTTGCAGCTTGCAAGCGTTGTCGAATTTGCACTATTTTCTCGGTGGTTTCATGGATTATTTCTGGTCCCGTAAGTTGAACATCTCCAACTTCGGCCCAGCAAATAGGTGATCTGCACTTTCGACCATAAAGTGCCTCAAATGGTGTTGCCTTAATACTGGCATGGTAACTATTATTGTAAGAAAATTCTACTAATGGTAAGTGTTTTTCCCATCCTTTTCCAAAATCTATAACACAGGCTCGAAGCATGTCTTCGAGTGTTTGGATGGTTCTTTCACTTTGTCCATCGGTTTTAGGATGATATGTCGTACTCATGTCTAATTGAGTACCCAAATCACTTTGTAATGATTGCCATAATCTGGATGTGAAATGACTGTCACGATCCGAGATGATAGATATTGGCACTCCATACCGGGAGACTATTTCCTATATGTACAATCTTGTAAGGGTTTCCATACTATCTGTCTCTCAGGTAGGGATGAAAATGTTGTGGATTTGGTTGATCGATCGAATGACCCAGATTGTGTCATGTCCGTTGGAGGTTTTGGGTAGTTTTGTGATGAAGTCAATTGTTATTCTCTCCTACTTCCACATAAGAATCTTCGGTTGTACTAGTAAGCCGAATGGCTTCTGACATTCCGCTTTAACTCTAAATCATGTTAAATATTTGCCAACATACTCAGCGATGATTGCCTTTGTGTTAGGCCACCAATAGAGTTTCTTTAGATCATGATACATCTTGTCAGAACCTGGGTGAATGGAATACTTCAATTTATAAGACTCATGCATGATCAAGTCCCTCAGATTAAAAAAAGAGTGGTAACCAACTTCAATTCTTGATACATCGGGTTCCATCAAGACGTATTTTAAATGATTTGTCCATTCCTCGTAAGTTTTCAGCCTTGATGTTTTCTTCTTTAAATGCTTTAGTTTGAGCTTTGAGAATTTGTGATGGTAATTTTAGATGAATGGACATAACTAATGATCTAACTCGGAGTGGTTTGATTCGTTCCTTCCGGCTTAAGGCATCTGCTATAACATTTACCTTTCCAGGATGGTAGCAAATTTCATAATCGTAATCTGCAAGCAATTCTAGCCAACGGCGTTGTCTCATGTTCAACTCTTTCTGATCAAGGATATGTTGAAGACTTTTATGATCAGTGAACACAATACATTTGGTGCCATACAGATAGTGTCTCCAAATTTTTGAGAGCGAACACTACTGCTCCTAATTCGAGATCATGAGTGGTATAGTTTTCTTTATTAGGCTTAAGTTGTCGGGATGCATATGCAATAACCTTCTCTCTTTGCATTAACACCACTCCCAGACCTTGATAAGATGCATCACAGTAAATAACAAAATCGTCATTTCCTTCTGGTAATGCTAAGATTGGAGCATCACATAGCTTCTATTTTAGTATTTGAAAAGCCGACTCTTGGTCTTTGCCCCAGATATACTTCTTGTTTTTCTAGGTTAATTAAGTCAAAGACTTTGCAATCTTCGAGAAATCTTTGATAAATCTCCGATAATAACAGGCGAGTCCTAAGAATTGACGTATTTCTATGGGTGTAGTAGGAGATGTCCAATTCTTGACTGCTTCAATCTTGGAGGGGTCAACATGAAGTCCTTGATTATCATATGTATCAAGAAATTCACGATACGAGATTCCAGAAATCACACTTGGAGAACTTGGCATACAACTTTCTCTTTCTTGAGATAATTCTAGGATTAAATTCTCAATGAATTGTGTGCTCTTCCTTGTTCCGAGAGTAGATGAGAATATCAACGAAGAACACTATCATATAAATTATCTATTAAGGTTTACACACAAACGATCCTGAGATCCATGAATACCGTAGGCGAGTTAGTTAAACCAAATGGCGTCACTTGAAATTCATAGTGTTTGTACCTCGTTCTGAAGGCAGTCTTGAGAATATCTTCATCCCTGACTCTCAGTTGATGATAACCTGATCTTAAGTCAATCTTCGAGTAGACACTCGAACCTTGAAGTTGGTCAAATAAATCATCGATCCTGGGTAATGGGTAACGATTCTTTACAGTAAGTTTATTCAACTCCCAGTAATCGATACACATTCTGAAAGATCCGTCTGTCTTTTTAACAAATAAGACAAGAGCTCCTCTAGATAAAGTACTTGGTCGAATAAAACCTCAGTCTGCCAACTCTTGAAGTTGGTTAGATAGTTCCTGCATTTCTGAAGGAGCTAATCTATAAGGTGCTCGGGCTACAGGTGCGCCACTAGGCAACTCGCCACCAGGAAACTCGCCACCTGGCAATTCGCACCAGGCAACTTTGCTAGCATGGAAAAAGGCACAAAACGACGTCCTGTTAAGTCAAAACCGCCCGTCTTAGTTTTTTTTTTTTTAGCAAACCGCTGCCTAGAACTTTGTCAACCCGCCATGGATTTTTAAATTGGGCAGAGTAACATTTCTTTTTGTTCATTAAAATAATCAACTAGCCGTGTACCTAAGCAAACCGCCGTGAAGGAACAACAACTTCGCTGCAAAATGGCAATATACCGCCCGCCTTATGTGAGGCAACTCGCCAGCTTATATTTCTTGATTATTTTACTCAAACCGCCTTTGACTTAGTTAAACGCCGTGTACCTTTTCCTTAATTCATGGAACTTGTCACCTCTTTTTGTCAAACCGCCATCAAGAAAATAATATTCTAATCAAACCGCCACGAAGAACATCAAGAACGAATTTTGCAAAATAAGCCAAATAAGCTATTTCACTTCTCAAATAAGCTATAGGGGCTCAATACTAAGTGGTTAGATGAGTATAAAACACGAAATAACATCCATATCTTCGTGAATCATCTAATTCGAGGCAACCCTCCACTTAGACACACTTCAAAAAGTCAAACCCTTAAGATTTAGACTTAATAATTCGATCTAGGAACATAATGTAACTCGTGAGATGTAGCAATCTAACTGTTTAACATGTAGTTTCGAGGACCAAGAACTAGACTTAAAACTCCTATAAGCCCAAAATTTTTGAGACGTGGTCTTTTTTCTTTTAAATTAAGCCACGAAAATTTGAGCTTTATATCAATTATCAGTGGTTAAACAACACCGGATTTTCCCATAATGCTCTGGTGCCATTTGTTAGTATTAGATTCCACAATATGAACAGAGCGGAGGTCGGATTAAGTGAATATTAAATTTATTCATATTTGAGTGAAAAGGTGAAAGAGATTTATGGAAGTGTTTGTGTGGTGTGTGGAGAGAATAGAGAAAAACACACACACATACTTTTACAAGAAAGTGAGCTTCACCCCTCCATGGAAGTATGGAGGAGGTATTTATAGTCCCGGGCTTTAGTAGCTAAACTAACTCGACACGACTATAAATGATAAATGTAATTCTAGATAAGTCATCATATTTTAGGGCTAACAATGTCTTCAAGTGTTTGATGGTCCTTTCACTTTGCCCATCAGTTTTAGGATGATATGCCATACTCATGTCTAATTGAGTACCTAAAGCCTTCCGTAATGATTTCCAGAATCTAGATGTGAAATCGACTATCATGATCCGAGAGATGATGGATTATCGGGCACTCTATGTCGGGAGACTATTTCATTTATGTAAACTTTTGCTAAGCGGTTTTCATACAATCTGTCTCGGGGTAGGGATGAAATGTGTGAATTTGGTGGTAAGAACGATCGCAATGACCCAGATTGTGTCTTGTACGTTTGAGGTTTTGGGTAGTTTTTGTGTGAAATACATTGTTATTCTCTCCCTCCTCTACCTAGGAATCTATAGTACTGTACCTGTAAGCCGGTTGACTTGTGGAAACTTCTGCTTTAACCTTTAGAGCATGTATACATTTTCCAACATACTTAGTGTGATTGCGCTTCATGTTAGCCACCATAGAGTTTCTTTAGATTCCTGATACTTCTTGTCAGAACTAGTGAACTGAATACTTCAATTTATGGGACTCATGCATGATCCAAGTCTCTCAGTATTACCATAGAGTGGTAACAAACTTCGATCTGATACATCGGGTTCCATCAGGTGTATTTAAATGATATGTCAGTTCTCAGAAGTTTTTCAGCCTTGATGTTTTCTTCTTTGAGTGCTTCAGTTTGAGCTTTGAGAATTTATGATGGTAATTTTGGATGAATGGTTACAACTAATGATCTAACTCGGAGTGGTTGGATTCGTTCCTTCTGGCTTAAGGCATCTGCTATGACATTTGCCTTTCCAGGATGGTAGCGAATTTCACAATCGTAATCTGCAAGCAATTATAGCCAACGACGTTGTCTCATGTTCAACTCTCTGTGATCAAGGATATGCTAAAGACTTTTATTATCAGTGAACATAGTACATTTGGTGCCATACAAATAGTATCTCCAAATTTTAAGAGCGAACACTACTGCTCCTAATTCGAGATCATGAGTGGTATAGTTTTATTCATTAGGCTTAAGTTGCCGAGATGCATATGCAATAACCTTCTCTCTTTGCATTAACACTGCTCCCAGACCTTGATAGGATGCATCACAGTAAATAACAAAATTGTCATTTCCTTCTAGTAATGTTAAGATTGGAGCTTCACATAGCTTCTGTTTAAGCAGTTGAAAATCTATCTCTTGGTCTTCGCCTCAGATATACTTCTTCTTTTTCTGGGTTAATTCAGTCAAAGACTTTGCAATCTTTGAGAAATCCTTGATAAATCTCCGATAATAACCGGCGAGTCCTAAGAATTGACGTATTTCTGTAGGTGTAGTAGGAGATGTCTAATTCTTAACTGCTTCAATCTTGGCGGGGTCAACATGAAGTCCTTGATTATCAATTAAGTGTCCAAAAAATTACACGATATGAATCCAGAAATCACACTTGGAGAACTTGGCATACAACTTCTCTTTCTTGAGTAATTCTAGGATTATTCTTAGATGATTTGCGTGCTCTTCTTTGTTACGAGAGTAGATGAGAATATCATTGATGAACACTATCACAAATTTATCCAAGTATGGTTTACACACACGATTCATGAGATTCATGAATACAGCAGGCGCGTTAGTTAAACCAAATGGCATCACTTGAAATTCATAGTGTTCGTATCTTGTTCTAAAGGCAGTCTTGGGAATATCTTCATTCCTGACTCTTAGTTGATGATAGCCTGATCTTAAGTCAATCTTCGAGTAGACACTCGAACCTTAAAGTTGGTCAAATAAGTCATCAATCCTGGGTAATGGGTAACGATTCTTTATGGTAAGTTTATTCAACTCCTGGTAATCGATACACATTCTAAAAGATCCGTCTTTCTTTTTGACAAATAAGACAGGAGCTCCCCAAGGTAAAGTACTTGGTCGGATAAAACCTCGGTCTTCTAACTCTTGAAGTTAGTTAGATAGTTCCTGCATTTCTGAAGGAGCTAATCTATATGGTGCTCGGGCTACAGGTGCTGCTCCTGGAATTAGATCATTTTGGAATTCTACTTGGCGAACGGGAGGAATGTCTCAGGAAAAACTTCCAGAAATTCTCTGACTACTGGGATATCTTCTGGTTTTTTCCCGTCTGACTTATTTTCCATTACTTGGATTACAAAAACTTGACAACCTTGGGATATATATCTTTTGGTTTTTATACAGGATATGAGACTTAGTCGGGTTTTACTTTGGTCACCTCGGATGATCAAAGTTTCACCGTTGATTAGGATGTGGATGACTTTCTCGTCACAAATAATTCTAGCATGATACTTGGATAACCAATCCATACCAATGACGATGTCAAAACTACCGAGTTTAATTGGCATAAGATCAATTTCAAAAGGTTGGTTTAACAAGGTTAGAGTTGCACCCTGAATAATGGTATTTGTGCTTACTAAGTTTCTGTCAGCCATTTTGATATTGTAAAAGGTATCTATTGTAATAGATGGAATATTTAGCATAGAGGCAAGAGATATGGATACGAAACTTTTATCGGCTCTAGAATCAAATAATACTCTAGCTAGATGTTGGTTTAGAAGGAA
This sequence comes from Tanacetum coccineum, assembly GCA_026074375.1. Taxonomy (NCBI): domain Eukaryota; kingdom Viridiplantae; phylum Streptophyta; class Magnoliopsida; order Asterales; family Asteraceae; genus Tanacetum; species Tanacetum coccineum. The sequence continues at coordinate 24,354 of BQNB010038701.1, read as the reverse complement.
CATACCCGTGACTACGTTCGGGTCTTGGTGAGCATTCCTATCCCTCAACTTGTAGGCTCTTCCTAAGGCATTGTTGTTGGTGGTCTTTTGGCACTGATTTGTATAATGTCCTTTCTCTCCACAGGCATGACAAGTAACTGTCACTGGTAGCAGATTACTTCCAGTGGCTGGCCCTTTGTTTCTGCAGTTCTTGGTTAGATAGCCCACCTTGTTACAAGTATTACACTTAACAGTGCAAGGTCCTGTGTGAGGCAGAGTGCATTTCTTACGCAAGGGACAGTTTCTAATATACCCATTATTTTTAGTTAGAGTGACAACATAAGACCTGAAGGTTTCATGTCTTCTGTTTTGTTATGGTTGGTAATTATTGTAGCGGTTGTTAGGGTTACGGTAGTTGTTGTTATTGTTGAAAGTTCTTCTGTCGTCAAACTTTCGTTTGTGATCACTTGATACTTGCACTGGAGTGTGCTTTGTTACCTGATCCATTAGCCTTTGGGCTATGTTAATGGCTTCCTCTAGAGTTTGAGGTTTAGAGGCGGTAACATTCCCTTCAATACTTCGAGGCAATCCCCCAATGAAAACTTCCATCATTTTCTTAGAATCTGGCACCATAGTGGGACATAAGGTTGCCAATTCCTATAATCTTCTCACATATGTCTTGAGATCATTCCCCTTCATAGTCATATGGTAAAATTCGTCTTCCATCTTCTGGACCTCAGTTCGAGGACAATACTTCTTTATCAACAGCTTCTTGAATTCAACCCAGGTAATCTTGTAAGCTTCTTCTATCCTAATAGGTTGGGCAAAATAATTCCACCAGGATAGAGCTTCTTCAGTTAAAGTACCAGTAGCAAACTTCACCTTGCAGTCTTTGGTACAGTTGCTTTGGGAAAACACTGATTCAGTTCTTTCAAACCAGCGGATGAGACCAACAGCACCTTTCATACATTTGACGTTGATAGGTTAGCAGCTCATGAACTCTTTGTAGCTACATTGTCTTGCCACGGGAGCTACTCTTGGTCTAGTGGTATTATCAGTATTTGCCATGTTAGCGGCTTGTGCTTCCGGAGCTGCGGAAACACTATCAGCAACTAATTTCTTGATGGCAGCCTGAGTCATGGCTGGTGCTTCGGATGTTAACGTCCTTTTAGGAGGCATTCTATCAGCATAAGACAACACGTAATAAGAATGATATCACAAGTCTTAAAATACTTAAAATAAGCATTGCAATTTAAGCATTTTTAACAATAGTGATACAGATACTTATTTTCTAGGGGTCATGGTAAGATTCATAATGATAAAGACAGAGATAACGAGAAATTGTTTTAGGATGGATAAATCGGTATTATGAAACAACAAGGTATAATGGGATTGCCATTGTATTATATCATGAACAACTTGCCTTTGTACTGTACATAGTTAAAATTTAACAAGTGTCGTTATTTATACCACACATCCCGTGGCTAGGTTAAGAGCTATAACTGGTATCTAATTTAGTAGTCCGATGGTCCTTTCTGGCTGTTCTTGAGTTCATAGATTGCATTCAGAAGACTTTCCTTATCTGCTGGGTGACGGACTTAGATTTCTTTGATGATTTATTCTAGATTAGCAATCCTGTAGCGAGCCAAAGCAATCTTGTTGTTATTTCCCAATTGCTTTCTTTGAAGTTTAGCAATTTGAGCACGAGCCTTTTGGAGTTTAGCTTCCAGATTGTCAAAATCTTATTGTATGATAACCTGACCTTTTCTAAGACCTTCTATTTTTTCTTCTATGTGTTCAATGTGGTCGAGAGAGAGTTCATCCAGGTGATTCAGAATTTCCTCAATTTGCTCCTCGTGACGTTCCAAACTTGTCTTATGAGAGCTTTCTCCCATCTTAAATTCTTAAGGTAGGGCCGAAGTAGAAGAGAATGATTAGTTATGGCCTTGTTTCTTAGGTGACAATAATTCCTCCGGAAGAAAGAATTCTTGAGGATTAAACATTGGAGATAGCATAGAAGATGGGGGCACAATAGTTGGTGGTGGAATAGGTGATTCTTTAGCATAGTATGAATGCATGACCTTCATATAGGGGTCATCATGAAAGAGTTGGTGAACCTATTGGAACTAAACCAAATAAGTTATTTGAAGAGCTAGAATAAGTTTTCCCGGTGAAGCTAAGACATAGTCTGAGGAAGCCGGGATATAGTCCGAAAAGTTAGAGGAGAAAATATCCTCAATATTGGAAGTAGGGTGGCTGGGAGAAGACATAGCTCTGTTAACAACCCAGTAGTAAATAACATAAGTTATTTATATAGAAGTATAATAGTTATGTACTTTACATACTATTCCAGAAGATGTAGTGGCACGAAGGACTTTCTTAGATGAAAAAAGAAAAGTAGTTATAGTTAAGGTTTCAACCTGGTTCTCTATAATTGTGGCTCTTGATACCAATCTATAACACCCCCATTTTTGACATATAGCAGTGGAAGCTAATCTGGGGTATTATTTCATAGTACAACAGTCATAATCATAGAAAATGACTCAAAAGAGACGTTTTTAAAAGATAAGTTATCATTCATTATTTCATCAGAGTTTTTACAAACAGAGGTCCCAAAATCTACATGAAAACATAAAGTTTGAATGATAACAGTTTAGCCATCTTCAAGTCTGTGCCACTCCGTGCCATAAGATGCTCAGTTACCTGAGATAAACATGCTAAAAAATCAACACAATGGTTGAGTGAAATTCATAGGTTTATGATAAATAGTTTGAATACAAGTCATCATAACAGTGGGTTACGTTGTTATACACCCATAAGTGTAATAATTGCAATGAGTACAATTATTATGGAAAACAGTATTATTGCGTCTAAGCTCATGGCACTCAAACTGACTAGTGTATATATCAATAATGATATATATAATGATAATGGCCCCCCGAGTAGGTAATTTCTATAGACCTATGAGTTTCAAATATAGTGCGTTTGGTTACCTATCCGGCTAACACAAACGGGATTCGTTAATCTCGATAGATCTATCCACAATATTCGCGTTCACTCGTAAGTGATTAATGGTCCATGATGGTGGGGGTCTTTTGGCATAAAGGGACTTAGACAACAGATGCAATAATATATCATGATAACATACATTTAGAAACACTTGTATTCATGGTTGATAGCATGTATCCCCCTCGCTGGTCTATGAAACATTTAAAATAGTTAAATGCGAGGCTATGAACTCACCTTATCAGTACAAAGAAATCTGATTGATGGCAAAAGTATATCAAGTGAAAGTAACGGCTTTGTCACGCAACCTGGGGTAATATGTCAAGTCTTTGTGTGATGGTTTATGTTTCAAAACTAAATTTTAACGTATTTCTTTTGTTTATTAAACTATGGAAATATTGTATCGATGTTCAGGCTATCATATCCATTGGCCAGTAGTATCGTGTGAGAGACAGAGCTACTTGAAATCGTCAAACCCAGCAAAATCTGTTCTCAAAAGAAAACTCAAATGATAACCCTTCATATGAAATTCCCTTCGTAAACGTTATAATGATAAGATTTTATGTTTCTTCAAAAGTTAGTTGATGATAAATTAGTATATTATAATGAAATAATGCGTGATTTATGATTAAATAACGTTAAATGTGTCGGGTTTTTATTAAATTCGATGTTTTGTATATAAAATATATATTTATTATAATTTCATTTAAAAAATTTTATGTTATCATTTTTAAGTTTGCAAAATTGGCAATATGTACCCTTGGTTTATAAATTTTTACAACTTTAGTCTTTTATATATAAAGTATATATAATTTAAACCTTTAACTTTGAAACTTGGCAAAATAGGTCATTATAGTTATAACTTTAGAATAATGACATTTTCAGCCTCTTTAGTTATAAATTTTAGAAAGTTACGATATATACCCCTATGCATGGAAATATTTACAAAACATGTCCAAAAAGCCATGCAAGCTTATTTTAGGATTCCAAATGATATTTGCAGGTTATAGCTTATTAGAATAAGCTAAAATAAGATGTTCTAACATAACTAAAGTTTAGAAAAAAGATTCGTTAGCTAGAAAATCAAAACGGGTCATTTTTAAGGTTTTAACCAAAAAACGCATGGGTTTGAGCATTTAAAGTTTCAAACAAGAGTTTATATATGATCTTCAGAGTATTATGAACATTATAATACAGATTATGAGCTTATTGAACAAGATTTTGAGCTTACTTGAGCTAAAATGGGTCGAAATAGGGTTTTCGGGTTCGTACGCCTAGTAACGACTTCAAGGTTTCCTTTTTCTTGATTCTTGGCTTTTATTCTGAGCTTAGGGAGTTCTATTGATCCTTCTTGGTCTGAGTTAGAACTCCATTGATGTGTATGATGAAATTTGAGGTATGATTTGAAAGGGGTGAATGTTTCGGCTATTTATAGGGTTAAAACACCCTTGGTGCCTATGTTTTAGCTATGAAAGGTGTCAAGAGCTATAGATAGATGACTAATGGAGTCTATAGGGTGAGTGTTGTGAGCTAGAAGTTTAGATTTGCATGGTGGAAGTTGTTGGAGGGGTTTTGGGTAAAAGGAGGTGTCTAGAAGACTTGGAGCTTACGGGTGGTGATGGATGTGCTTATAAGGTGCTAGGGTGGCTTCTTGGTGATGTCATGGTGATGCAAGGGAGGTGCTTGAGGTGCTTGGTTGCTTAAAATGGGTAAAAATGCAAGAAAAGGGGTGTCGGGTTCATTTCATTTCGGGTTAGGGTTTTAGGGTTTTAATTTGTGTTATGGTTAGGGTTTAAGATAGTTTAGGGTTTAGGATTAGTGTTAGGATTAAAGTTTAGGGTTTAGGATTAAGGTTTAGGGCTTAGTTTTAAGGTTTAGGGTTTAGTTTTAGGTTTAAAGTGAAATTAAGGTTTTAGGGTTTCGTTTAGGGTTTAGGGTTTTAGATTAGGTTTTATAATGATTTAGGGATTAGTTTTAGGGTTTAGAAGTCATGCATTAAGTGCTTGTACCTTGTGTTAAAGTGGTGGTAAGAAACTAAAATGAATTTGGAGGTAAAATGACCTAGTTTGACTTTCTTGTATTATTGACTTGTACATTGAGCTTTAGAAAGTTGTAACTTGATTCAGGAGGGAAAAGATATTCAAATGTGGTGTATTGATACTTGTACACATGCTTTAAAGGCTTGTACATTCATTTTATATGTATACGAAAACTCAAATGAAACCCTTCATATGAAATTCCCTAGTAACGTGATACGATAAGATTTTAAGTTTCTTTAAAAGTTAGTCGATGATAAATTACGTTAAATATATAACGTAATTGTTTTATAATGCGTCGATCGTTGATTAATGACGATAAATGTGTCGGGTTTTAATAAAATTGAGTTTTATAATATTAATATATATTTTTATAATTTGTATAAAAATATTATATTTTATATTTTTAAGAATACAAAAATGGCAATATATACCCTTGGTTTATAAACTTTTACAAATTTAGTCCTTTATAGAATAAGTATATATAATTTAAACCTTTAACTTTGAAACTTGGCAAAATAGGTCCTTATAGTTATAACTTTAGAATAATGACATTCTCAGCCCCTTTAGTTAAAAATTTCAGAAAGTTACGATATATACCCCTATGCATGGAAATATTTGCAAAACAAGTCCAAAAAGCCATGCAAGCTTATTTTAAGGTTCCAAATGATATTTGCAGGTTATAGCTTATTAGAATAAGCTAAAATAAGATGTTTTAACGTAACAAAAGTTTAGAAAAAGGATTCGTTAGCTAGAAAATCAAAACGGATCATTTTTAGGGTTTTAATAAAAAACACATGGTTTGAGGATTCAAGGCTTCAAACAAGAGTTTATAGATGATCTTAAGAGTATTATGAACATTCTAATAGAAATTATAAGTTTATTGAACAAGATTTAAGCTTACTTGAGCTAGAAATGGGTCGAAATGGGGTTTTCAGGTTCGTACGCCTAGTAACGACTTCAAGGGCTCATTTTTCTTGATTCTTGGCTTCTATTTTGAGCTTAAGGACTTCACTTGACCTTCCTTGATTGAGCTAGAACTCCATTTGTGTGTGTATTGAAGTTTTGAGGTGTGAATGAAATGTATGTTGTAACAATTCACATTTTCGCATCTTTTACGACTTCGATAATCTAACTGTTTATTTTAGACTTCTACGCGTTCGTTTTTATTCCGCGTCATTTGGTTAAATCGCGTAAGTTAAATATAATCATTCAACATAAACGGGCCTCAACCTAATTAATATTTACGTCAACCAAGTGTTAGATAATTATTTTTTGAGAATAATTATAATCTATTTGTATTTTATTTTTATCGGTTACGTAAAGTTTTTACGTTTCGCGATAAATAAAGTTTAGGCATTCCTGGAACCACCAAAATTAATATACGCTTCAACAAATACCCATTATTATAACTAATGCTTAATTTTTATAAAACTTCACCCATGTTAACATTGTTGGTCAAATTTTAAATAAAAGAAACTAACTAGAACCTACAATTTACAAGTTTATAACTTTATAAATTAAATTATACCTTTATACTTCAAGTAATACTCAAGATGATAACACAAGATATCAAAAAGATTCTTGTGATCTCCCTCCCCTTGAATTCGTGGGTTAATGCCCACCTAAGGAGACACATAGCACACAACTTATCAACTTATAACATGTACTAACCTAGAACTAATTAAGACCTAGTTCATGAGTAGTGTTCTTGACCACTATGCTTCCTTATTTTACTCCCATTGTTTTCTTTGTTCTTGGTTCTTCCTAACAAGTGTATTGACTAACCATTGGCATATATAACACATGCATACTAGTAGATAAAACATACAAAAATTTTCTTGGCAAAAAGTTTACACTTTTCTCTTTTGGTGCATCCTAGCCCACGTCCAAAAATAAACCACAAGAAACAATTCACAAAACTTATTTTAGCAAGTATACAAGTATTATAGGTTCATATTTAAGGTATTTCAAGAAGGCTTGAAAACTTGGTTTGACAATCAAGAGGGTTTAGCAAGAAAGCTTAGGGTTTCAATTTGGAGTTTGGTTTTGTTTCCTCATCATCCTACACACTTGCTTAAGGTCATCTAAAACTCAATCTTTTTAATATTTCATTTACGTGTTACATACTAGTTATCTTGTTTATGATCACCACCTAGGATTTTATTTTCATGTGTTGTAAAATGAAATGGATATATTATCATAAGGACATAAATATTGGACAATCATTTTAGACATGGCTAGGAGAACTCTAAGTATGTAAAACAACATGTTTCAAGGTTACATAGAAGGTTTGTACAAAAATAAATAAGTTATAGATTTATAAATCACATTTTATAAAATATAAAACCTAAGGGGGCTGTTTTGAATACTTTTGTTTAATATCCGAACTTTTATAAATTTAGGACATGTTGTTATATAATACTACATGTTATAAGGATCGTAAGCATATAAAGAACTCGAAAATCCGAGTTATAACGAAGAAGTTACGCTAATTACAAGTTTACGATAAAAAGTATTTCTATAAAAGTAATTTTATAAAAACTGACTACTGTTCATAACAGTGGACTGATGGAAAATATTTTAGTTAAATAGAACTTTTAATTACGAAGACGTGCTCGAAAGAATCACTAAAATCGGAGTTAAAACGAGTAAGATACGACGTTTCAAAGATTCGACATAATATATATAAAAGCTGTGAAACCGTGCACGTTTCAGCAGCTGCTGAAGCTCACTTTCGAGGGCCTTCGGGTCCGATTGAGTCGAAGTGTAAAACTACAAAGTTGTTCGGAACGACATTTTACATAAACCTGCCGATTTTCATAATTTTCGGATGTATAATTTGTAAATTAGACGTTTTTCCTGACATGAATAGTGTTGGTTCGTTTTTAATAAAAAATTTTTGCGAAACATTTAAAATCATTTATATAATATTTATACGAGTTTTAACTTTGTAAATATTATTTTACAGCGATTAAGCTACTTATGCTGATAACATTATACGAATACATATATAACGTAAATCAGTGGTTTTAACAAATCCATTAAATTATTGGACAAGTACTCTATTCCTATTTCTTACTAGTACAAATACATGGAATTATTTTACAAGTTCGATTTGGAATTTCGTTTTGACTTATAATTTAAACAACAAAGTAATTAGTTGGTGATGTAACATTATAACTTGTGATGTAGTATTTATTAATAATAATTATTTCTTAAGACCTATAATGGTTTTAGTTGCATTCGGCATTAATAGTGACGCATTCTCAGTTGTGATTTATAATATTTGATTAACTCTACTCAAGGTGAGTTCTTTGCCCCATGTTTGTACATTTATATTGATTTAACAAGTTTTGGGTGAGGAACATGCTTTGTTTTTTAATTGACGCAAGTGGACATTTGATATATTGATTACGTTTTGCTAAGCTGCTTGAACACCAATAGGCCCTGGTTTATGAACTGTCAATTCTGGGTTGGAAGCGCGGGTGTATGTAAATTGATTTTTTGGGATTGACTCCCCGTTAGGGTGTTTTAAGCTATCACCGGGAACGAAGGTTATAGCATGTCGAATTTGGGATGTTTGGGTGAACAGCATCATGGGCTATGTAGGCTATATTTATATGGTATCTTATAAATCTAGTGCAAGTGGTCATGAGCTTAGGAAACTGTAATGGCATGATTGTGATAGTTTTATCACGAACATCTTGCTGGTCCGAAATTTATACATATTAAACCTTTGAATTCATCTACTTTATGTTGACCGTTTTATGCATGTTTTTCTCAGGTTAATATGGGACAAGAAACAAGGATACATTGGTGGTCTACATTGTGGTAGTAATTTCTATAAAGATTTACTTGCACACATTTGGGATATTTTGTCATGTATGAAAAATCTTTGCTTTTTCTAAGATTGAACGTGGTGAGCCTTGAGCTGTTGTAACAATAATTTATTAAATCCAATGTATCATTTACAAATGACACGTTTTTGTGGTGTTTCATAATGTCTTGAGCAATGTTTTATGAAAGTATTGCTCCCGGATCCTTATTCCGCTGCGACCCATTTTGGGGTGTTACAGATTGGTATCAAGAGCCAAGGTTATAGAGAACTAGGTCAAATGTTTTGCTGGACTATAACCGTTTTCAAACATTGCATTCATATAAAGGGGTTTTTCACGGGACATAAATACATTAGTTGTTGCATTAGTTGGTTATACTAGATGCATTCATAATTGATATACGTGTTTATATTATACTACGTATATACCATACCAGTCTTATATAATATAGTTATATAAGTTATTTTTGCTTGTTACAGCAGTTATGTCGTCTGATTCCGCGGTTACCTATACTTCCGTCCACTCTGAGGCACGATCTTGGAGTATCCCGTCTGAGGATCCTTACGAGGAGGCTGCCCGACAGTTGTTGGAGCAGGCACCACGTCCTTCAAAGTATGTACCTGATCCCATGGAGCTGGAGGATCATGTACCAATGTACATTCCTGAGCCTGATATGAGGCACCTATAGAGGCATATTGAGGTTGCTTCTGCACCTACACCGCCACTACCACCACCATCCTTTCTACCCACACGTATCTGACCCCCATATACTAGAGCAGCCATGGCTCAAAAGAGAGCTGCAGCACCATCCACCAATCATTCACTACTTCCAGCAGGGACGCCACCATTGTTACCTATACCACTACCTGCACCATCCACTCGCTGCAAAGCTGACATTTCCGAGGCTGACACGCCACCTTGTAAGAGGCTACTACTTACTGCTCCCATACCTAGGTTTGAGGTTGGGGAGAGTTCTGGTGCTGCTGCTGCTAGACAGCCAGGATCTACTATGGCCCGCAAGGTCGATCATAGTTTTGTAGACATTGTGGATACTAGGGTTCGAGATACTGAGAGGAGGACTATGGCCGCCGTAGAGGTGGTCAACCTGAGGGTCAGTTACCAGGCAGATGTTCGCAGGAGAGAGAGTTTGGAGTTTTATTCACGACATCAGGAGGCCCAGGAGGACCGGGCTGCTGTGAGAGCTGAGATTGAGATATTGAGGAGGGAGAGGCTTGCTTACGAGCAAGAGAGCATCGAGACCCGTCAGGCCTTGGCTAGGTCTAAGGCTTACAGCAGGGCACTAGAGGCACGGATTAGAGTGTTAAAGACTCAGGCGTATCGCCACGAGTGGCAGCGTCAGGACGCAGATGATCGTGCTATTGAGCATATCATGCGTACCCAGGCCTTGGAGGCTGGAGCACGCGTTGACACCTTAGAGGACACTGGTAGTAGTGCCTAGGGTTACCTTTCTATCATATTGTAGCTATACTATATAGCCTGCTAAGTTTTTATGGGTTACTCCCAGCTAGCAGACGGTATAGATCTTTTGTTTTGATTAGTTATCCGGAATGGATCTTTTGTCTCTTGTCTAGCTATGTTGTATAGCCTACTAAGTATTACGGGTAACTCCCGGCTAGTAGGGCTCTAGGTTTATTTTCATCTTGTAACCTAGCAGTAGGGAATCATTTTGTACCAAACAGATCATGTATGTTTCCAGATTATATATGGAATGGATGTATTATGTCATGTCGATCTCGTGTTGGTTTTATATTTCACTGTGTGATGTGATCTCATTTTATTTATTGTTCATATGTCATGTCACGTTATGATTGTATGAAATCTAACGGGTATTATAATTTCTTGTGCCTTGAAGAACAATGGCAACTGTTAATCAAGGGATGAGTGTCGAGGAAATTGAGCAGATTGTAGCCTAGCGAGTGGCTAATGCTATCGAGGCTATTGCTATTTACGAGTCAATAAACCAAACCAAACAGCGAGAAAACAAAGTAGCAGGGAATGCTAGCAACAAAAGGAAGTGGGAAGGTGACCACAATGGAAGCTCTAACCAACAACACAAAGGGCATAAGGTGTTTAGGGCACACGTTGTTGGGCCAAACAACAAGAAATATGCTGGGTCCCTACCTCTATGCAACAAGTGCAAATGTCACCACAATGGACCGTGCACTGTAAAGTACGAGAATTAGAAGAAAAAGTATGCTGGAACCTTACCACTGTGCACCAAGTGCAATTACCATCATAAGGGTCAGTGTGCACCCAAGTGCAACATATGCAAGAATATTGGCCATTTGGCCCGGAATTGTAGAACACCTGCTGCTGCTGAGTATCAACGAACTCTCACCTGTTATGAGTGTGGAGGTCTAGGACACTACAAGAGGGATTGCCCGGAGCTGAAGAATCAAAACCATGGAAACCAAGCTGGAAGTACGGAAGCACGTGAAATGGTGCATGCCTTAGGAGGAGAAACCAATCAAGACATTGATAACCTAGAAGATGATATCAATGCTTAAGCCATATCCCTTAAGAATTCTCGTTGTAATTTCGCTTAAATTTCTGTTATACTGTATGAATGATTTCAAATTATCTATCAAGTTATGTATCACAAAAATTTTGTCAACTTTACTTTCGCTATCTGTTATGCAAACCAAATGGTAACACTATTTTGATGAAAATGAGCGTTGCATCGTTAGCCCTCAAATATACATAGTCTAATCACCTATGTATATTTGGTGCATAGACTGATCATCTATGCATTTAGGAAGGACCATGCCATGCTGAGAGTAGTCACCTTAAAACTTTTGTCAAATTCTAAATTTCTACTGATTTTCTTGAGAAACAAAATCTTGCGTAAATGTATTTATCACAAGGAACTCTTACACCATTTTACAATAGAGTCGACATCACCTTACACCAAATCTTAAGCCAAAAAGGGGAAGGACGTATCTGTAGCCACCCAAGGGCAACCTACCGTTAAGTTCAACCATCATCAAGGGAATTGAGGTCCGTACCACTGGAATGCTACATTAAGATAGCAAAGTTACCTAGCACACATTAGGAGGATTTAGATGAGATTTACGTCTCTTCATCAACATCATTCCGGAAGGCAAATCAAACTGAATTGCGGGACGCAATTCTTTTAACACAGGGAGAATGTAACAATTCACATTTTCGCATCTTTTATGACTTCGATAATCCAACTATTTATTTTGGACTTCTACGCGTTCGTTTTTATTCCGCGTCATTTGGTTAAATCGCGTAAGTTAAATATAATCATTCAACGTAAACGGGCGTCAACCTAATTAATATTTACGTCAACCAAGTGTTAGATAATTATTTTTTGAGAATAATTATAATCTTTTTGTATTTTATTTTTATCGGTTACGTAAAGTGTTTACGTTTCGCGATAAATAAAGTTTAGGCATTCCTGGAACCACCAAAATTAATCTACGGTTCAACAAATACCCATTATTATAACCAATGCTCAATTTTTATAAAACTTCACCCATGTTAACATTGTTGGTCAAATTTTAAATAAAAGAAACTAACTAGAACCTACAATTTACAAGTTTATAACTTTATAAATTAAATTATACCTTTATACTTCAAGTAATACTCAAGATGATAACACAAGATATCAAAGAAATTCTTGTCACCTCCCTCCCCTTGAATTCGTGGGTTAATGCCCACCTAAGGAGACACATAGCACACAACTTATCAACTTATAACATGTACTAACCTAGAACTAATTAAGACCTAGTTCATGAGTAGTGTTCTTGACCACTATGCTTCCTTATTTTACTCTCATTGTTTTCTTTGGTCTTGGTTCTTCCTAACAAGTGTATTGACTAACCATTGGCATATATAACACATGCATACTAGTAGATAAAACATACAATATTTTTCTTGGCAAAAAGTTCACACTTTTCTCTTTTGGTGCATCCTAGCCCACGTCCAAAAATAAACCACAAGAAACAATTCACAAAACTTATTCTAGCAAGTATACAAGTATTATAGGTTCATATTTAAGGTATTTCAAGAAGGCTTGAAAACTTGGTTTGACAATCAAGAGGGTTTAGCAAGAAAGCTTAGGGTTTCAATTTGGAGTTTGGTTTTGTTTCCTCATCATCCTACACACTTGCTTAAGGTCATCTAAAACTCAATCTTTTCAATATTTCATTTACGTGTTACATACTAGTTATCTTGTTTATGATCACCACCTAGGATTTTATTTTCATGTGTTGTAAAATGAAATGGATATATTATCATAAGGACATAAATATTGGACAATCATTTTGGACATGGCTAGGAGAACTCTAAGTATGTAAAACAACATGTTTCAAGGTTACATAGAAGGTTTGTACAAAAATAAATAAGTTATAGATTTATAAATCACATTTTATAAAATATAAAACCTAAGGGGGCTGTTTTGAAACTTTCTGTTAAGATCCGAACTTTTATAAATTTAGGACATGTTGTTATATAATACTACATGTTATAAGGATCGTAAGCATATAAAGAACTCGAAAATCCGAGTTATAACGAAGAAGTTACGCTAATTACAAGTTTACGATAAAAAAGTATTTATATAAAAGTAATTTTATAAAAACTGACTATTGTTCATAACAGTGGACTGATGGAAAATATTTTAGTTAAATAGAACTTTTAATTACGAAGACGTGCTCGAAAGAATCACTAAAATCGGAGTTAAAACGAGTAAGATACGACGTTTCAAAGATTCGACATAATATATATAAAAGCTGTGAAACCGTGCACGTTTCAGCAGCTGCTGAAGCTCACTTTCGAGGGCCTTCGGGTCCGATTGAGTCGAAGTGTAAAACTACAAAGTTGTTCGGAACGACATTTTACATAAACCTGCCGATTTTCATAATTTTCGGATGTATAATTTGTAAATTAGACGTTTTTCCTGACATGAATAGTGTTGGTTCGTTTTTAATAAAAAAATTTGCGAAACATTTTAGAATCATTTATATAATATTTATACGAGTTTTAACTTTGTAAATATTATTTTACAAGACGATTAAACTACTTATGCGATAACATTATACGAATAATAAAAACGTAAATCAAGTGTTTTTAACAAATACATAAATTATTGGACAAGTACACTATTCTATTTTACGAGTACAAATACATGGATATTATTTAACAAGTACGATTTGAATATCGTTTCGACTTATAAATTAAACAAAAAGTATTAGTTGGTGGTGTAACATTATAACTTGTGATGTAGTATTTATTATAAATACATTATTCTTATACGACCTATAATTGTTTAGGTTGCATTCGGGCATAATTGTGACGCATTCTCAGTTGTGATTTATAATATTGATTAACTCACTCAAGGTGAGTTCATAGCCCCATGTTTTTACAATTATATTGATTTACAAGTTTTGGGGTGAGAAACATGCTTTGTTTTATAATTGGACGCAAGTGGACATTTTATATATTGATTACGTTTTGCCTAAGTAGCTTGAACCCAATATGCCCGGTATCATGAACTGTTAATTTCTGGATTGGAAGCGCGAGTGTTGTAAATAGATCTATTTGGGATTGACCTCCCCGTTCGGGTGATTAGCTATCACCGGGAACGAACGTTATAGCATGTCGAATTTGGGATGTTTCGGGTTGAACATCATCATGGGCAATGTAGGCAATATTTATATTGTATTCATATATGTCTAGCTTCAGTGTCATGAGCTTAGGGAAACGTAATGGCATTTTGTGATATTTATCACGGGGAAATCTTGCGGTCCGGATTTATACATATATAAACCTATGAATTCACCAACTTTATGTTGACCGTTTTAAGCATGTTTTTCTCAGGTTAATAAGGTACAAGAAACAAGGATACATTGGTGGTCTACATTGTGGAGTCATTTCTATAAAGATTTACGTGCATCACATTTTGGGGATATTTGTCATGTAGAAAAATCTTTGCATTTTCAAGAATGAACAAGTTTAGCCGTTGAGCTTTTGTAACAATAATTTATTAAATCCAATGTATCATTTTCAAACGACACGTTTAGTGGTCGTTCTCTCATGTCTTGTGCAATGTTATTATGAAGTAACGCTCCCGGATCCTTATTCCGCTGCGACCTATTTTGGGGGTGTTACATATGTGTATGTATGCGTATATATAGTGCTTGGAAAGCCTTAGTGCCCAAGTTTTCTTGGTGTGGTGGCCAAGGGTTATAGGTAGATGACTTAGGAAGGCCTAGTGATGAGTATGGAGATCTAGGAAACTAGATTTGAAAGGTGTAAGGGTTTTGAAGGGGTTCGGGTACAAAGGAGGACAAGTAGGTGACAAAGCAAGACTTGGTGCTTAAGGGTGGTGATAGAGGTGCTTGTAAATTGCTTGGTGATGTGGTGGTGATTTCATAGAGGTGCTTGAGGTGCTAGGGTGATAGCTTAGGTTTAAAATGGGTCAAAATGAAAGAAAAAGGGGTGACGGGTTGGTTTGATTTCGGGTTTGGGTTTTAGGGTTTTAACTCATGTTAGGGTTAGGGTTTAAGATATTTTAGGGTTTAGGATTAGTGTTAGGATTAAGGTTTAGGGTTTAGGATTAAGGTTTAGGGCTTAGTTTTAAGGTTTAGGGTTTAGTTTTAGGTTTAAAGTGAAATTAGGGTTTTAGGGTTTCGTTTAGGGTTTAGGGTTTTAGATTAGGTTTTAGAATGATTTAGGGATTAGGTTTAGGGTTTAGAAGTCATGCATTAAGTGTTTGTACCTTGTGTTAAAGTGGTGGTAAGAAACCAAAGTGATTTAGGAGGTAAAATGACCTAGTTTGACTTTCTTGCGTTATTGACTTGTACTTTGAGCTTTAATGTGTTGTAACTTGATTAAGGAGGGAAAATATATTCAAATGTGGTGCTAATATATATATTAGAACTTGATGCACTTCCTTAAATATCTAAGTACATGTTTACTAGTCCATGAGGCTCACATTAGTGATAATGTGCAGATATTCAAAGAGTAGAAAAGTAAATAAATTGCTATTTGCACTTCATTGGTATAGACACACATTTAATGTTGTCTTATCTAGTGGGAGCAATGCATTTTACTACTGATATAGACGCACATGTAATGTTGTCTAAATTCAGTGGGAGCAACGTATTTTACTACTGATATAGGCGCACATGTAATGTTGTCTAAATTCAGTGGGAGCTATGAGCTTATCACCTTGTAAGTGACTCATTTTATTTCTAGCTGGTCTTGAAATAATACATTACTTTTTACATATGAAGCATCATAGTTTTATAAGAATCATTGCATATTATTCTATTAGATAACTTGTCGCTTTTCTGATGTCGCTGCCTGAAATGTTATCTATATAATATTTATGCACGATTGCTTATTAAACAATAAAGTTCTAGATATACTTATAATGCAAATGTGATTTTAGTTTTGACTTAAATCATATCATATCTGTGACATTGTTATATTATTCATACAAACATATGGAAGCATGGTGGACTCATGACCCACTAGTCTCAGGATCGTAACCTGAGTCATAATATGCTCACTTGTTTGATGTTGTGTCGTGCACAAGTGGGAGAAATCTTAATTGTGTGCATGGTATAACACATACAAATATGACTAATGGTTTTTCTTAACTAGTATGGTAAGAAAGCTAATATTATACTAGGACTTATACACCTCGATGTATGTCGCCCTACTTAGAACTAGTGTTAAGAAATAATAAATACATACTTCATCATATTCACTAAAAGGTTTAGCCAATATAATTGTGTCCTCTTGTAAAGACATCAATAAGAAGTATGTAATTAACTTGAAAAGACTGGCGTTCAATAATACTTTATCTAATATGTTTATTTCTTCTTGTAAAGATATAAACATCAAGTCCTTGAACTGTTCTAAGACTTATAAAGTAAACAATTGACTTGTCATGTCTCCTTGTCATGACATGTACATGAAGTCATTGAATTGTTCAAGACTTATAACGCAATGTTAGCGATTAACGTGTTATGTCTTCTAGTTAAAGACATGTACATAAAGTCCTTGAACTTCTTTAAGACTTATACGTTATAGTATGCAATTGGCTTGAAATTACTATTAATGCCATTATGTTTGAACAAATTGGCAAGTATGTGAGCCAAAGAGTATTAGGTTATCTATGGAATTGTGATACTGCCTCATAATCCCATTACTTATAGAATACCACATCGCTATGGTACGTTTGATGTGTAAAATCTAACTCTGTTGATATTGTTTGATTTTTGATAACTTTAACTACCCTACCTCTAATCTTATCAAGGTTAACAAAATTGAGTAAAGCCACGTGTTTACTTAATATGGTTCCAATCAAGAAGGTAACTAAGACACCATCAAGTTATGGAATGGGAAGACTCCCATTAAGTCTTAACTGAAGTTCTAAATTTGTTAAGATCACGTTAAGCGTGTTATTAGCAAACTAGAGTCAAGAACTGTCAGCGTACATTATACATCCCAAACGAGAATAATTTTATTGTTGCTCGACTTGCTGAGTATTCGGAGAAAGTCTCCTCTTACAAAAAGCAAGTGGGAGCATCTATTTTTGGAGAAAGTCTCTTCTTACACAACCTTCTGAATGCACTAGCTAATGACATAATAAATGTTGAGATATAGTCCATGAAAGAAAATCATTTTTGGAATTTGATTGATCTTTCACCAATCAGTAAGACTGAGAAGTTAAATTGGTTCTACTAGGAGAAGACTAACATGGACAAAAATGTACACACATTTAAACGCACACCTTGTGATAAGGGTTTTACTTATACTCAAGAAATTGACTATGATTAAAGCTTCTTTTCCCTGCAAACGTTAAATGAATAAAGATATTAATTACCATACTTGATTTCATGAATATGAAATATGGAAATTGGATGTCAAACTCCTTCTTGAATGATTACCTTTGCGAGGACGTTGTGTTAATCAAAAGGGTTTATGAATCCAAGTTATCTTTAGAAAATGTGCAAGCCGTAAAATCCAAGTGTGGGTTAGAGCATGCATCTAGGAGCTGGAATCTTAAAGTTTAAATCAATAATTTGATTTTGATTGAAACAAAGAGAACTCCTGAGTACACCTTAAAGCTAGTCGGAGCATTATTATTTGTTTTTCTTATATCTTATATGTTGTCAATATATTCAAAATAATATTTCACCTAAGCTAGATTTTAATCCTTATTTTGGAATAATATTTCTATCAAGAGATATACGAAATAAAACATACAACCTTGGGACACATGTTTATTAGGATAAACATACGCGATTAATAAGTCTAACATAATATGACACCTCATTGAGCAAGACTCAAAGTTCTATCTCACCTGATGAGTTGAACACATACATGAAAAAGTTTAGTTTAGCTAAAGGTTTCATTATGAATGTCATGATATGTATTAGACTAATTGTAACACTTGCATGAATGCAAGATGAGCCTAAAACCATAGTATCTAAGTGAAAGTCATTAGACTACTATAAAAGGAACATTCTAAAAGGCCTGCAAAGGACTAAAGACATGTTTATCGTTTACGGATTTTAATAAGGAGATTAGTGTTGAGTTTATACACTAATGCTTATTTTTTATTGAGATGATTCTCAATCCTAGTCAAAGCAGGATTTTCATCATAAATGATAATACTGTTGACTAGACATGCTTGATTGAAAGCATTGTTTCACTATTCATTAAAGAATAAGAATACTTTACAGTTTAGGAAGTTGTTAAGAAGACTATCCCATATAGGTGGTTTTGCTTGCTTCAAACAGCCTATGTAATTTGTTATGGCGATGCTATTATTATTGTATTAGCACTTAAACGCACATATACAAAATGACAATCGTCATATTATTCTAAACCTTCACTGCTTGTGAGTTTTGAAACAAGTATTCTCAAAGGTCACTCAGATGACAACTTAGTTGGTACTTTTTACAAAGTCAATGTCTTGTACCAAACATGTTTATCATGCTAGGAACATTGAACTTCAACCTGCTAGTAGTCTCATGTATATCTGTTTATAGTATTTGGATAATGGAACATTAAGCAGTTGTATTAAACGATGAATTGATATACCTGGTATGATCGTCTTCATTTATACAACTGTGTTCTATATTAGTATGTTTAAATCCATGAATAATTCATTTATTCTAAATCGTCCATTGTCAGTTAATGATACGAGAGCATCATTGAATTAAGATAAATATGAGTGTTTTGGTTATATTCATACAATATGAATATTAAAGGATGATACCGCCAAACTTATATGTTGTTCATTAGATGAACATTGGAATGACCCAACCTATGAGTATTCACTACATGGATCAGTGTCAATAGTGAATCTCATAAGTGGTTATGCCTCTCATCCTCATACTTGAGATGCAAGTAGGTTTTGTGTGTGTGGAATGTCAATCTTTGATATGGTTCAACGTTGACCTGTTGAAGGCTGCTATAAAGGCCATTTTCAGGAGGGATTTGAAACACATAACGGATACGTGCAGTCAAAATAGGATTTGTTACTCCACAAGTTATGGAGAAAGATACTACCGGGCTCCTCGATGATTTGAACAGATGTATGTGTGGCCGCACCCAAATGTAATTAAGATGATACTTGATTAATTTGGTAATCTAGTTCAATGTCTATATCGAGAAATATAATTGTTAAACATAAGAATGACTTATGATCCATGTCAGATGTTTAACATAGTATCTATAACAAAGGATGATTGATATCTAAACCATTTAAATGAGATGTTTA
This sequence comes from Tanacetum coccineum, assembly GCA_026074375.1. NCBI lineage: Eukaryota > Viridiplantae > Streptophyta > Magnoliopsida > Asterales > Asteraceae > Tanacetum > Tanacetum coccineum. Next base: position 4,708 of record BQNB010038701.1, on the reverse strand, counting down.
AGAAACTATCCTCATATGTCTCTTGGGGCATCGGTGTGTTGCTAGATGCTAACATTTGCTTGTATAATTACTTGATTATTATGACGTGCGCAAGTGGGAGCTGTTGGAGTATGCTCATGTCATAATAACTAATTATATGGCTAAACACATGTGAGCCTATGGGGTCACACACATATATACTAAGGTACCATTTTATATATCGTGTTTATTGTATGTATGGTATATAAATAACCTACGTAACTCGGGATCAATATTGGGCTTCTAATAACTAAGTATAGTACTTAATCTATTGGACTTAAAAATCAAATGGGAGGCCCATTTGAGCCAATGTATAGGGCCGACCATATGGAGGTCTAGGGGAGGAGATGAGATCAAATCTTTGGTAAATAAATATTTGATATCTTCTCATTTATGTGATTACTAATTTACCATAAATCTCTCCCTACTTCCTTTCTATATAACACGGCTCACAAACACACATAAAAACATGTGTTTTTGTTTTCTTGATCCAACTTTTGTATCTTGTTCATTCAAAAGTATTTTACAAGGCTACGGGGTTAAGACTAGCATCTATTTGGTATACAAGGAAGTGTAGTGTGGATACATCATAGAGGTGATCTCCATTGATCACTTGGTTTCATTAGAAGTGTTGTGTTAAGGTGAAGGTCACCATTTGATTCTACCGATCACGCTACAAAGGTACTACTTTTCTTGTTTTTACTTTGATTGATCATATAACTCTTGGATCCGTTGATAGGTGCTTGTTCCGCTGCGTTTAATATTTGATAATCATTTAATTCAGCACCTATAGTAATTTCCCTCAAGATCTAGAGACATTACTTGTACAGGACGAAGAGCGTCATATACACCGACCACAAGAGTCTCCGGCACATCTTCAATCAGAAAGAGCTTAATATGCGTCAACGTTGTTGGATAGAGCTTTTCAGCGATTATGACTGTGAAATTCGTTACCATCCTGGTAAGGCGAATATAGTAGCCGATGCACTAAGTAGAAAGGAGAGATTCAAGCCTAGGAGAGTTCGAGCAATGAACACGACCATTCAGTCGAGTATCAAGGATAAGATACTAGCAGCTCAGAATGAAGCATCTGAGGCTGTCAATGTACCAGCAGAAATGCTGCGAGGGCTAGACGATCAGATGAAACGTAAGAGTGATGGAGCATTATATTATCTAGATCGAATAAGGGTTCCTTTGACCGGTAAGGCGAGAACCCTGATAATGAACAAAGCCCATTAGTCAAGATACTCAGTATACCCAGGAGCCGATAAGATGTACTATGACCTTAGGGACATGTACTGGTGGTCGAGAATGAAGAAATATATAGCCTTATATGTTAGCAAGTGTTTGACTTGTTCTAAGATCAAAGCTGAACACCAGAGGCCATCCGGCTTACTACAGCAACTTGAGATCCCGGAATGGAAATAGGAGAGAATAGCTATGGACTTTATCACCAAGTTACCAAGAACTAGAAATGGGCATGATGCAATCTGGGTCATTGTGGACATGTTGACAAAGTCTGCTCATATCCTACCCATTCGTGAGGACTTTAAGATGGATAGGCTAGGGACTCTACCTCAATGAATTGCAAGGCATGGAGTACCAATTTTAATCACATCCGACCGTGATAGTCGTTTTACATCAAGGTTTTGGCAGTCAATGCAAGAAGCACTAGGAACCCAACTAGACATGAGTACGGCTTACACAAAATGAGCGTACCATTCAAACTTTAGAAGACATGCATAGAGCATTGTCATGGACTTTGGAGGAAGTTAGGACGTTCATCTTCCATTGGTTGAATTCTCTTACAACAATAGTTACCATTCTAGTATGAGATGTGCACCGTTTGAAGCACTTTATGGGAGAAAGTGTCATGCACCAATCCTATGAGCAGAAGTAGGAGAAGGACAATTGATAGGGCCTAAGATAGTGCAAGAGACCACTAAGAAGATCTCACAGATCAAGGATAGGCTTAAGGCTGCACGTGATTGTCAGAAAAGCTATGCAGAAGGGAGAAGGAAACCCTTAGAATTTAGTGTAGGTGACCATGTTCTACTCAAAGTGTCATCTTGGAAAGGTGTGGCACTCTTTGGGAAGAAACGTAAGTTAGCACCTAGGTTTGTTGGACCATTTGAGATCATTGGGAGGATCGGTCTAGTAGCCTATAGACTAAGACTACCTCAAGAGTTAAATGGTGTTCATGACACGTTTCATGTGTCAAACCGAAGTGTTTGGTTGATCCAACATTACAGATATCTTTGAAAGAAATTCAATTCGATGCTAAGTCAAACTTTGTAGAAGAACCAGTAGAAATCCTAGAGCGTAAGTTCAAGAAGCTAAAACATAGTAGAATTGCCATCGTTAAGGTTTGATGGAATTCGAAACGAGGACCTGAATTTACTTGGGAACGTGAGGATCAGATGACACTCAAATACCCACATCTCTTTAGCTCTAGCACTAGTTAAATTTCGAGGCTAAATTTCTTTTAAGGGGGGTAGAATGTAACCCTTTTGAATTTTCTAGTTTCATAATGTGCAATTTTAGTCCTTTGATTTTTTGACTCTTACCGTTTCCGTCAGAACAGTTACCGTGTTGACGGTAGTCAATCTACATTTTCATTGGTCAATAATTCTTTTATTTCATATATTAAACCTTTTTAGAGGTTTACAATCTTATTTGATCACTATCAAGGAGGTTGTCTCGCAAACGGCTTAAAATATCAAACAACGCGTTTCGGCACATCCAAATTGGCAATACATAATCTAAAGCAATTAACTATAAAACATGTTATGTGAATAGTCTAAGTTCATGTAAATGTGATTTTAAACTTAATAAATTTACTAGGAAACTTCGGGTCACATTTTAAAATCATAAATTATAAGTATTAAGGTAACTCGACACAAAACAAAGCAACCCAAGACCCCCTTGGATCCCTTAGCCGATCAAGACACACAAGAAACAACAAGGCAAAAATTCAAGAACCTTGTCTAGTCCTTGATTATTCTATATACATTCCTTTTGTCCCATAACTCATTTCAAACACACACATCAAATTTTTGCTCTCCTCTCCTCTCCATGGTCTCGTCCGAACTCACACACACAAACAAATCCATAAATTTTCCAACTTTGATAAAAAAAACATGAAGGTTTAAGCATATTGGGTTGATTCTAAAAGGTTTGGGTATAAGAAAAACAACATTTGGGTTGTTTGGTTTCGTGTCGATCTCGTCTTCAAAACCCTCTTTTGTAAGTCTTCAAATTTTAATTTATCTTGTACTTTTATGTAGCTAATGATGCATAGATGTTAGTTGTACGGTGCTGATGTGTGTTTTACAAGCTTTAAATTTATAATACTAGAGATACCAATTTTTACTAAAAACACAACACTCGGGAAGTATACCCGTTCATGTACAGTATAGCTTGAAGGGGTGTTTGGTTCCTTGGTTTGTCAAGCCAAGATCACCAAAAACACATATTATAAGTGTTAAAAACGAAGTGGGGGAATTGTGTGTGTAAGAGATATGGAATGAGGTGATTAGGGGCTGTATTTATAGGCTAAAAATGGGCCAAAGTACGCCACACAAACATATTTGTGCGCCGCACTTCGTGAGTTAATGCACTTAGCATTTAATTGCATTTAATTTTTCCTCAGACTGAAAAGTGCGCCGCACTTTGGCCAAAACCGCCGCACTTTCTGCATATTCAGTATTTGGTCTTTTTCATGGTTGTAGATAATTGAATTCTTTTTCCGTGGCCGCTTAAATCAACTAAAACGGAGTTCGTATGACCGAGTTATGGCCAAAACAGTGAACAGGTGTCAGGAGATCATTAACCTGAGTTATTTATTCGTTTAAGCTTCAATTCTTTGTGTATTCTTCCGTTTTCTTCCATGACACATACCTAGAACATATAATAGCAAATATACTTAAGTACCAAAAGTTCACGAGAAATGATAAAATAAATTCAAATAACGCCGTCGAAAACATGTATAATTTAGGCGTTATCAAATCCCTCGACACTTAGCTATTGCTTGCCCTCAAGCAATTAAAGCGAGAAAACAAGATCATTTATCATGACGTGGAGAAAAATAGATTTATAATTTTAACAAGTGTTTATCGGTTTTATAACTTTTTAGGCATAAACATATAACAGAGCACCTCACAAAGGGAAAATGTTTATTTTTGAATTCAGACGAGTCACTCAGATAGTGTTTTATATTTGTGAAGTAACTCAATCGCACAGACATAATCTAGGTCACTACCATATGCTTGTACTAGACATATAAACATGCCCGTTGCGGCGTGAGCACCTAGTCAAAAATCTCAAAGAGTCAAAACGTGATAATGATGAGGGTGAATAGCAGATACTTGATTCCAAGTGCCAGAACTTTACCTTATACTTTGAACTTTATTATTTTTTTCTTTTCTCTTTTTTTTCTTTTTTTTCCTTTTCATTCCAGATACCGCGATAACTAAGGCTGGCACAAAACTTCTTCTTCATTGAGCACATTTTTCTTTCTTTTGGGATACATTGGGAACTCAACACTAAAAGCGAGTGTTGCAGATACATGATTGCATAGGGATTTATTTCAACTCTTTTCATACAACTTTATTTATAAATTAACCTCACTGCGGTCTAGTAAATGATGATCAAGCACAAGTTCTGGAGCTACTAAATTACCGGCCCACTC
>BQNB010038700.1:0-39379 GCA_026074375.1 Tanacetum coccineum | reverse complement strand
CAATCAGCCAAGGAACTATTTGATCTCATCAAAGCCTGGTCGTGCCTATATTTGCATAATCAGTTAGATAAATATATAGTAAGTTTGGAACTAGGAAAAAATAGGTCCGAATTCATTCAAATCTTTTCAAAAAGCTTAATATAGGGTCATGTGTGAATTTGATCCCATTAAATCTCTTCAAAAAGCTTAATATAGGATTATTAGAAGAGACCGAAGATGTCTTGGTGTTAGCGGATGGAACTAAGTCATATCCCATGGGAATCGTGAAAACCGTAGAGGTACACGTAGGAATGTTAAGACTTTTTGAGGATTTTCACGTAGTGGACATGGAAATAGAACCTACTTGCCCCTTATTAGTAAGAAGAGGATTTTCAGCAACCGCTAGTGCAGTTATGGATTTTAAAAAGCTAAAATAACAATAGGAGAAGGACTCACTAGGTCAATATTTAGAGTTAAGAAGCTAGATTTTGGTGATGAAACTGTGCCTTATTGGACCACTATTGGAAAACGCAAATCATACAAGCCATGAACTAGTGAAGATGGAATAGGTGCCCGACCCCTACTATCCAAAAAGGAACTTTCTGAATAACTATGCCCAAGGGGAATAGGACATAGCTAGGGATGCCGAGGTAAACCCCTTTAAGGATGTTTGGGTGTTTAGGAAGATGGTAGAATTTTTAGGAGCTATACCCATTAACTTGAAGGGAAACATGTGGGAGTCGGAATGTCTAGTTGAAGATAACATAGATTGGAATAAGCCACCAAAGGAAGGAGATGGTGCATGGCACATTAGGATTGAATTAATTGACCCTGATGGAGAAAAGTTTGATAGGGCATTTCAATCAATCCCGACAACTAGGAAACTATTCCCAAAAGAGAATCTAAGTGATATCCTCAACTTAGATCATTTCCTATTCCAAGAAGTGACTCTGATCTACTAAGAGACTCCTCCCTATAACCAAAGTGCTTATTGGATGCAACCCAATCATTTAAATTGCTTCATCTTAGTGTCTCATGGGAGTTTTATTCTTATTATTGTTTTAATTGTTTGAAAATAATTTTGTGATCATGCTTTGTTTTGATTTTAACTTCGTCTTAATCTCGATCAAATGTATTTTACAAAATAAGTGTAAGGTAAAATATTCGGTTTATAAGAACCATTTCAAACAAGTTTGATAAATAATTTAGATTAATTCGCGTCTTGTGTGTTTGTTTGAGTCATATGATTGTGTTAATAAATTTCATGGTTTTTGCAGTATATTTTTTCAAGAAATACTAATGGGACTTGCGTGCAAAAACTTTTCAAGAAAAGAAAAAAAAATATTTACAGCACGTGGAGATGGCGTTAGGATTTTTCTGACGGCGTCACCACCCTACTACACTAAAAATTCATATTTTTCTAATTTTTGAAAATTTTATATAATTTTCGGAATTTGTAACTTGCTTAAAACCTATAGAAAACCACGATTACATTAACACATTCATCATATCCTTTATTTGTTTTCTTAGAGTCAAAAACCCTAAGTCATCTGATCTATTTGGTTTTAGGGTTTCGAACTATTTTGCGGGTTTTGTTGGGCTATGGTTGTTTGGATGATTTTCTAGTTTTGATTATCATTATTAGGTCTTCATCTTTGTTATGCGTTGATTTGTGATGGTGTCGGAGTTGTTATCTTATGGTTGCAATCATCGCTTTTATATCTCGTGCTGATTTAGGTCTATCTCGTGAGTGATGGAACGAGGTCGATGTTAAATCATTCTCTTACCATCCTTATGACTCATTGTTATCAGTATAGAGTGAAAGCTTGGGCATTGATCGAAGCCTGAAAACCCTATATTTTAGGGTATATCTTTCCGCCGTTTAGGCTTGATTTTTTTTGGCACCTGGTTGGCTTTAGTAGATTTGTGTTTGAGGGTTTTGTTGCCATGAAGAATGCTGTTGTTGTGGATGTATCCTGGGTTGCAGGTGGTGGTGCATAAGTCATGAGTCATTTAATGGCTGTTAATCCTAACGTATTTCTGCTATACCTATCCTAAATGGGTCTGGGGATTGAACATTGGGTGTTATACATGGTATTGCTATTGATGGGAAGTATCTTGGGTTGATGGTGGTTGTGAACAGGTCATGTGTCCTCCAATCTAATGTACATGTTGCTATACCTGACCAAAATATATGGATCTTTGATCTTATTCTGGTCTAAATGGTTGTCTGGTATGTGATGGAGGAGTCACATAAGGAATAGGACTCTGAGTCTAGCTAAAAGACTCTCTAATAAACAAAAGCGCTTATTGGGAGGCAACCTAATCTTTTAAATTTCTTGCATTTTAGGTGTGTCGTGTGTTTTAATTCTTTATTTGTTTTATTGTTTGAAAATAATCTTGTAATCATGCTTTGTTTTGATTTTAACTTTGTCTTTATCTCGATCAAAGGTATTTTGCAAAATAAGTGTAGGGGAAAATATCCGGTTTATAAGAACCATTTCAAGCAAGTCAAATAAATAATTTAAATTAATTCGCGTTTTGTGTGTTTGTTTGAGTCATATGGTTGTGTTAATAAATTTTGTGGTTTTTGCTGTATATTTTTGCAGGAAATACTAATAGGACTTGCGTGCATAAATTTTTCAAGGAAAGAAAAAAAATTCTTTACAACACGTTAAGATGGCGTCAGTATTTTCCTAACAGCCTCACCATCCTGCTACAGTAAAAAATCATATTTTTCTAATTTTTGAAAAATTTGTATAATTTTTAGAATTTGTAACTTGCTTAAAACATGAAAAACCCACAATTACATTAACACATTCATCTTATCCTTTATTTGTCTTCGTAGAGTCACAAACCCTAAGTCATATAGTTGTATATATATCATTCCTCCAATTTTATGCTAGGTATAGTTGTTTCTTGTCTTTGATTTGCAGATTATATCTGATGAGAAAAAGCCCGGGAGTTCTTAGGAGTTTCATGTGGATGATTCTTGGATGACGATTTAGCTGGGATCATTCACTTCTTCTCCATCATTAAGCAAAACTAGGAGAGGACTAGTTTCTTTCTCTCTTTTTTCTGTTCCTTTTATTCATTTACGGGTACTTTGTAGAACATTGGGGACAATGTTCATAATAAGTGTAGGGGGAAATAAAAGCCTTAGAAACCATTCTTTCATTTGTCTTTGCTTTGTCCTTAAATGATGAGTAATATATCAAAACATAGCATAGAATGTAATTTTGACCCAAATTTAAAATTTTTATGGCACATACCGATGAAACTAAGTACTAGTAGAGTCTCATTGGATAAGGAATTATACAACTAGCACAAAAACCTTACCACTCAAAAAAAAATTCCACCCCCAATTTGTGAGGTTCCCCCTAGATCTTTAGGAATTTAGGTATCCATCTTTGATACCCAAGATAATTTATCCGTTTAGCTTTCTCGAGTTAAGGATCGAGCAATCATATGTATCTATTCCATCGTTATGGATGTGTATATGTGATTTTTTCACCTTTTCTAGAGCATTGGTATCGGTTTTAAATTATATGAGAGTGTACTGGTAGTGTATTAAATTCTAGAACATGCTTTAGTGATGAATCTCGAGACCGCATAATGAGTATTAGGATTTGCTAAATGATAAGAGGCGCTAGGATATCATCGACTATATAACTATCCCACATCCTTTCCATGCACTCATTTTTAGTGCAGGATCCCCCAAGTGAAACCCTCTGAGCCTTTCCTTTTAATAGTTCTCGTAATTTTCCAATGGACTCTGGATTTTTAATGAAGAGCATTGTTAACCCTTAAACCAATTGTTACACCCAAATCACCTTAGCCTACCTTGTATGTAATCATTTTTAGTACATTATTGTTTAACCCAAGTTAATTATTTAAGTACATAATTGCTAAGTCTTTATCCTTGTAAATACAGTTTTGGAACGATCAAGATTCATGGTGGTATTTATTTTGCAAAAGACTAGGGAAGAAAAGTTAAGTCAATACCCCCATATGTTTGTTGGATATTCTCCATGTTATTTTGATCCACCACAGTTCGGGTCATTAGACTAGTTCATGTATCGAGTATGTAAAAGCTCAAGTGTAGGGGTGTATCTATAAACCTCAAGTGATGTTATGAAAAAAAAGAGTTTGATGTATAGTTGTGTAGAGTTTTATATCTTGTCCAAGTGGTCGAGTCTTTGGCTTAGCAACCAAATCAGCGTGTATTCTTATAAATAATTTGCTCACCACTTCACCTCAAAATTCACCCAAAAAGTCACTCCCCAAATATTTCCCATCCGTTTCCATTTCCATGTTTATCATATTACACCTACACTCTACAACCTTTTAAAGACTTCTTTGATAGCAACTTTTAGTACTTACGCCTAGCGGTGGAGGTTTGATCCTTTATCAAGCTTATGGTAATTTATATGCTATGACCGGTAATAACTGTTAAATTTTCCGTTTCCTATAGTATTATAATTTATTATACACCCGAGAGAAAGAGAGAATCTAAACACTTATTGTGAGGTGCTAGTGTATATTTTTTGTGCTTCTAGTTACAAGGTCTAATTGGTTGTGCCATGAATAGCTTTAAAGAGTAAGTTAAATGCCCTCGATATTGCTATTGTCTAGGTAGAAAAGCTCATTTGCTTGGGGACAAGAGGACAATGCCAATTCCAAGATGTAGGGGTATTTGGATGAGGTGTAATTTTAATACACTTTATCGTCATGGATTATCAAGCGACCGCGTCAGAAGAATTTGTGACAGAATAGGCGTCTGGACAGTACCATCATAGAAGAATCCTAGAAGATTTCTCGGCGTGACGCATTCTGGTTTTAATTGCGATGCCGTCGTGGAATCTTTTCTTATAAATACAAACTCGATTTTAGGGTTTTAGATAGAATATTAGGAGTGGAATTTGGTAGAGAACGATTTGTAGATGACTTTGGGAGTATTTTAGGGTTCCAATACTTTTTTAACCTTACCTAATCCTTGTTTCAATATAGTGAAGTTCTTTTATCCTTTAATCTTTCAATATGTCTTATTGTTTGATTGGTTATTGTGCTTTGCTTATCTTTAACATGCTAGGCTAGATCTCATTAGTGTTTGCTTATGATTGCATGTGAATTGGTATGTAGATCCTAATAATATTGCTTCTTGATTGATGTGTGTGCATGTTTTAGACTCTAAAACCCTAGTTACTTAAGTGTATCAAAGATCCTATGACGCAGGATTGTGTAGAAAGGAATCCATCGTAATAGTCTTCATACTACCGTTACTCATCTATGGATAAATCTCCTTGATGTTCGTCAAAAACCCCTTTAATATTATATATAATATATATTTATTATAATAATATATATATATATATATATATATATATATATATATATATATATATATATAATACATATACGTATACGTAAGCAAAGTATCATACAAATTATTCTTAGGAAAGAATAATAAGTAATCAACACGGGTATCGTTTTCCTCGGCGAGAGGTGAATGGAAATCTACGTTCAAGTTGTAAATCGAGCTTGATTGTCATTCAAGTTTTTGGTTTTGGTTTTAAACTATTTTTATGCTAAAAATTAAACTAATATTAATTCTAAGATTTAAAACTACAAGATTAAACTAAAGTTGATCTAAAAGATATAAATGACAAATATGCTTGCTAAGTGACGTGAAAAATTCATTAAGTGTGAATTAAGGTTTATTAACGAATTAATTTTCTTAGAAAAGATAATTATCTCACAACGTTGGTTTATTTTGACAAAAATCTCTCAAAAAGATATTAATTATTAGATGTATAGTTTGACTATTTCTCCGGCTTTTGCCCTTTGAAACATTCAAACTATAAATCTAAATAATCGAATATTATTTATTAATTAAACCGTTTTTTCAAATCCACACTTAATTCCCAAATCACTATATCACTCAACAAGCACTAATTAAACTACTTGCTACTCATAATGATAAAATAAGCAAAACAAAATATTTTAAAAATAAGCTATACTAATTAATTGAAAAATAATAGAAAATGGAACCGAATTGAAAAACCACAATGACATAAAACCACTCAATCTTACAAACTTAAGAAACAAATAAGCTTATCACTTAAAAAGCTTCTACTTCACTAATTAGCAAATAAAGTTGTCAACTTTATCTACTAATTACTTTCAAAAAACCATAAAGATCAAAACTTTGTTTTTTTTTTTTTTTTTTTTGATCTATTCATCAACCTTAAAAGACCCTAAGCTCCGCCTTAGATGAAAGAGGATGAATAGAGGAATGGGGGTGGGGTAGAAATAAGACATGAAAAGTTAAGACAAAATAAGCTAATAAGATAAAAACTTCTTAGAAAAATAAGCTATTTTAAAAACTAATTTTTGTAAAAATAAAACTAGATTAAATCTATAATAAAAACTAGAATAAGCTAAAAAGCTATCAAGGCTTTTTCAAAGAAATGATGAAGAATATAAGCTTATAAATAAGCCACTTCTCAAATAAGCTACAAGTACCCTTCGAAATAAGCCCTAGCTTAATAAGCTATAAGAAAAACTAGTAAAGTTTAGAACTTTTAGACTAAATAAGCAAATAATAAGCCTCTCGAAGATAAAGGTGCTCAAGACTTATGAATAAGTCAAGTAGAGACTCCTGACACCCTATTTTAGTCATTCAAAATCGAGCTTAATCAAACAATAAGCACTTTTGAAAAAGTAAAGACAAGAAAAGAGAAAAAGATGAGATAAGCAAAAGCTATTTTAGAATTTATTCTAAAGAAAATAAGCTAATAAAAAAGATGAAAACTTTAGATCAAACTCTACCCTAAACTAGGTATCAATCAAGTTAACTTGGATCGGGTATTATTTAAGATTAGATCTAAGAAAAATAAGCTAGAATTAAAAAGCAACAAACTTTATGCTAGAAAATAAGCTAAAAATATAAGATCTATAATTTTTAGATCTAATCCACCTGAAACTAAGGTGTTCAATCAAGTGAACTCGGATCGGGTATGATTAAGGATTTAGATCTAATAAAAATAAGCTTGAATAAAAATAAGCAATCGAAAATAAGCTAAAATAAGCTCACTCGAAAAGCTCTAAATCGAAAATAATATAAAATAAGCTAGTCTAAATAAGCTATGGAAATACTATTAGAATATAAGCTTAAATAGATGGATCCAAAAATAAGCTATAAGCATGAGCTTATTATGGAAATAAGCAAAAGAAAAGAAAAGAGTTAGAAGCATAGCATAAGAAATAAGCATTAAGAAATAAATAGCATTAAATAAAAATCAACCTCAAACATCTCAATAATAACTCAAAATCCTTGATTACAATAAGCACGATAACTATAAAAAGCTTACAATAAGCTAAAAATTATACTACACTACTCTTAAATCTACACCTACTACTACTAATTTGAAAATAAACTAATTCTCTAACACCCAACAGAATGCACAGCTCCTATATTATAGCCTCCAAGTGGGAGGGGTATATATTTGTTCTTTTAGCATCCACCCTCATATTGCAAGATCTGAGGGAATTATAGTCTTTTGCTCTCCACCAAACCGCCTGCATTTATTGCCTTTGATTCTCCACACTAAACCTCGGACTGACACACGCCTGGCACCCTCGAATCACGCGTTTTGGACACGTGACATGCTATGATTGGCCAGCCGCCGCCACCTCGTACATTCCCTGCCACCTCGTATGAACAGTACCTCGTACCTGCCACCTCGTATGAACAGTACCTCGTACCTGCCACCTCGTACCAATCATTAGTTGTGCCATGTGTCACCACTTGAGTGGTGCCACATGGCCTGCCAACCGTCACCGGAGCCACCACCGTACCAACGGCGACCGGTCAACGGTGGCGACGGCGTCAACGGTAAGTGGTTGACGACGTCAACTTCGGCGAACAACCGTCGGACCACCGCCGACCACCATCAAGCGGCGGCGGACCACGTCGGCCCACCGCCTGACCACCGACATGGTGGTTACACCAGTCAACCGGCGGGTCATGGGCCGGTCAGACGGATCTTGGGCCGAGTCTGTATTCGGTTCTTGGGCCAGGTCGGGTCGTGAGGGGATAAACCCCACTGCATTTTCAACACTCGGGACTTTGAGTAAAAAGCATATGAACTCTAGCCGGTTGGTACTAGAGCATAGTTCTAGTAATAATGTGTAAAAAATAAAATATAACCCTTCTTCTATTTGGTCCAGGTTCAATATAATTAAAGGTTCAAACAGGGATGAAAAAGGATCAAAATAAAAAGGTTCACATATGAAAGGCCGGTACCGTTGGACTCGTAATTTCGTGCTCTTTCCAATGGTGTGATCGAGGAATATTAACGACTTCGTTTTGACCTCGATAAACGTGAAAACATCGTCGAAAGTCACCCGAAAATACCGTTTTTGCTTTGATTATTCAATCCTTTGTACCTGTAACACATAAAAACACAATACACACAAATACAACTAGTTTATCCATATTTAGATGTTTTATCCGTTTTATTAGCAATTTCTGGGGTACAAATGATGTTTGTATTTTAGCACATATCAAAAATTCCCCAACACTAAGTCATTTGCTGGTCCCACACTCATATAAATAAAACACGCCCGAAAATAAGTAATTAACTCCCCTTTTAAATGATTACCCCTGCACAATCAAAACAGACAAGAAAAGAAAAGGTCCATTAAGAATGATCAAAAATCATTTAATACGAAAGCGCTCCCGATTAAACCATTTTTATTCAATAAAAGGTAAAATTAAAGATAAAAATTCATAAATTTATTAACAAGACCACTTAAAAATTAGGAGTTCGTCATCCTTGATTTTCACAATCCTCAAACTAAGCTTAAAATGAAATCACAGTTAAATATAGATTAGATGCTAACACTACTCATAAATGCTAATTGTGTAAGTATAAACTTAACTTTTCGCTCCCATTATTCCTAATTTCCTCAAAGATTTATTATTGATTTATTATAGATAATTGATGACAAATAAAATATGTCCTTATTATCATAAGGGCCCGGTTTTAGACCATAATATAATTTGAAATACTTTCCTAAAGAGACTATATGGTGAAAGAAGACGCCACTTAAAGTTCTATTTTTCGCATGATTTAGTGGTTATCCTTTTTATTTCATCCGAAACAACTCAACTACGAGTCCAGAGACGAAGGCTTTATTTAGATAACCCCGGAGTCAAAATTTGGCTTTATACTTATTATTATTGCAACATTAATAAAACCTCAGTCTTTAAGGCTGCAACATCGGTTGTGAGCCGGCAAGATGCAACAAACATATTTCGACCTCGGTAATTTCCTCGACCTTTTAGAAGGCTGCAACATCGGTTGTGAGCCGGCAAGATGCATCAAACTTTTATCAGTCTCGGATTATTACTATGTGCCTTATTTAGAAGACTGCAACATCGGTTGTGAGCCGGCAAGATGCAGTAAACTTTTATCAGCCCACAGTTTTATTATTATTATTACCTCCACCCTTTAAACGACTGTCACATCGGTATGCGAGCCGACCATGATCCATAAGTCTTATTTCGGCTTCGGTTTATTACATAACTTATTATTATTATTAACCAAATTTCAAGTCCTACGGTCTTTTAACAACTGCCACATCGGTATGCGAGCCGACGCATGTTCAGGAGAGTCTGATTCCCTACAACCTGACAAAACACTCGATGTGTTCCTTATTTTCACCAGAAGGAAACTCTACAAGGGACTGAAACTAAGAATCGCAAAACTAAGCAACTCATTTTATTCACAAATATAGCGTTTAGTAAGCTGGTGGGAGCAAAAAGCCACAATTAACCTCTATGAGCTCTAAAGATATCCAACTAATCCACGCTTAGCATCAAACTTATATTTAACTCTATCATATTTCGTTCTTTGCAAAATTTTAAAGTTAAGCAAACGCTAAGTCTCGCAATCTAAGGGGAAGCTAAGAGTGATAAAACTCGACAAGTCCAAAAGCCTACCTAAATTCTACGGGCTGCTTATTTATATATTTTTATAATTGTTCAACATTTATATATATATAAAAATATATATAATAATAATATAGTATATATTATCATATATATTATATATCTATATAGTTATATAGAAATTATAAAACTAAATATATATATATCATAATAAAACAATAAAAAATTTAAAATTTTGGTCAAAACGGGGTTTGGGGGGTTTTTTTGGGGGGGGGGGGGGGGGGGGGGGGGGGGGGGGGGGGGGGGGGGGGGGGGGGGGGGGGTGGGGTTGTTGTGTTGGGGGGGGTGGGGGGGGTGGGGGGGGGGGGGGGGGGGGGGTGGGGGGGGGGGGGGGGGGTGGGGGGGGGGGGGGGGGGGGGGGGGGGGGGGGGGGGGGGGGGGGGGGGGGGGGGGGGGGGGGGGGGGGGGGGGGGGGGGGGGGGGGGGGGGGGGGGGGGGGGGGGGGGGGGGGAGTGTTATATGTTGATATGGTGTATTTGGGAGTGTTTTAAGAAAAAGTATGGAGTTGAGTTATGGGTAAGATTGGGATTTTTTTGATTGGTAAAAATATAGAGTTATTTTTTATATTGATTGGTAGGAATTGGTTTGGTTTTGTTGTTGTTATATATATATATTATATTCATGATCACTATTGATGTTCCAGTATATTAAAAATAGAAGAAAGATGTTTGGAGGATAAAAACATGATCGGTCCCCCTTATGATCTTAAGGATCTGCAAAAATGAAACCACATCAATAGAAAGGAACACGCCCCCACACTTAGCTATCAATAACACACTATCTTATTAATCAAGAAAATAGAAAGAAGAAAGACACGTGCCTCCGAGGAAGCGCCTGTTTTGAGCGAGTCTCTAGCTTTGACTCTCCCCCTGAATTCCTTTGTCCCTGGGTGCAGAAACATAATAATGTAAAAATCACCATGGATTTTCATGTGCCACCGGCTTAAGTAGAAGAAAAATGAAAAGTAGAGATGCCGGGTCAAAAAAAGTATCCCACTCCCAGGAGGAAGAAGAAAAGGAGAATCCACTGAATAAGTAAGATAAGGAGAAAAATTCGGAATAACAAATGGATGGAAGATAATGGCGAAACTCAAAAGGTTAACTTCACAAATGTTGGAGAAAAACTTTTCTCATAAATCCCGGGGTCAAAAACTTTGTCCTTAGTAATCAAATCATCAATTGGAGAATCGTACAAAATCTTCTTCCCATCATTTTCTTTTGATTCCAGATCAAATAAATCATCATTCTCTTCGAGAGGCGGTTCATCGTTGAACCCCTCGAGAATTGAAACAACGCTTATAGACGAATCATGGTGAAGTAGAGGCTCAATGTTGTCACTAGGGGCGAGACACTCATCCTCATTAGAATCGGAAAAAGGTGTGACTAGGAAAGTCGACTCATCAAGTTTGGAATCATAAGAATCCTCGCATCTCTATTCCCTAACACCTCATCAAAAAGAGTATTTACGTCACTAAGATGTATTTCGTCATCAATTCCGAAAGAGGGTTCGAGTAAACTTTAACATCTTCCTTTAGAAAAAATATTTTTTATAGTAGCGTCCTCATCTAAGGACTCGTCATCACTAGAGGTAAAATCATTATTTGAATAAAAAAGATGGTTAGAGAAAGTCACGGATTTTTTTCTCAAAAAGAGGAGAGAAATCATCACTCGAAGGTAAAACGCTCTCACTATCACTACCGGATGTATCCTCAGACTCTCTTGGGATTGAAATAAGATCCTCAACACTGGACTTTATGAATTCGTCCGATCTTAGCAGGAATAGTGTAAGTGTCCTTATTCCCCCAATATGGAGAGTCCTCGGCTCTATAATAGAAGACACGGGGCAGAAGAAATAGACGAGAAATTTTAAGGCATATCTTCTAAAGGAATAGAATACTCCTCGTCATCATCGTAAGTAAAATTGAAATGTCTCGAAGGCTCAGGAGTATGAGTACTAACATTAGCCGCCTGCTTTCGTTGAATTACCATTTCACAAAATGATCGCACCATGTTAAATTTTCATTATACGTACTCCTCTAGTTTATCCGCATCCCATCGTGCACATCACTTATCTTTGCTTTGATTAAGAACTTCTATGTGATTGACGGAATACTGCGGGGGTTGGTCAAAACCGAAATAGTTAGAATTATGCTCAAAGTGGTTTTGATTCATCGTGCCAATGGAAACTTCATGATGACCCCCACAGTTTTTCACAGCAAAATAAGTGTTGAAAAAACTCGATGAATTGTAGAAAAATGATTATCACTAAAGTTTTGATTAAATTACTTTTATCCAAAGTAAAACCCTAAAAGAAAACCTTCCCGGGTCGTTTCCCGACGAGGCGTGAATTGAGAATCGAGTATCATTTGTGATCGCGTGTTTGAATGATTCAAGATTTGATTTGGTTTCTAATTCTACTAATAACATGCAAAAACGAGTAAAGGCAAACTAAAAACGAAAGCAATTAAGGACTTAAACAAAAAACGTTAACGGGAATCATAAAAACGCGACTAAAAACCTAAAACATCAAACTTTAGCCCTACAAATGCAAATTTAATTTTTAACAGTCCTAAATGATAAAAAAAATTAGAAAAAAATTATATTTTTTTGACTTTTAGTATATTTATTATGAATTAAAAATAGTTTTACTCTAAATAAAATATTAAAAATTGTAAACTAATTTTAAAAATTATAGAAAAATTACAGTAAATACTTTAAACTATTTAAAAGCTAAGAAAAATACAAACTGAAAATAAGCCCTACGGATAAGCTGTTAAAATAATCAAATAAGCTGTAAAAGCTAAAACTGAAAGAGTGTTTAAATATTAAATGGTGCATGGTATAACTTGAAAAAGACCCCAGGGCAGATGGTGATGAGTGTTGTGTTAAATCGTTGGTTTGTTAAAGGGGAGGTCACAGGTTCGAAACCTGTTGCCATCCTTTTTGAAAAACATTTTTATTTTTAAAAACTTCTTTTTGAAAAAGCTAAAATAAGCAAAAATAAACAATTTTAATAAAGGGCCTTTTCGACAAAACTTAAAAATAAGCCAGAAATAAGCTATGCAAAGGCAGACAGTTTAGTTTAACAAGCTTAGTGGCTTTTAAGCTAAAATTGTTTTGGCTTTTTGGACTAAATAAGCTACTAGAAACATAAATAAGCTGAAACAAATCCTAAGCTATACCTAATAAGCAAAAAAAATAAGCAAACAAATAAACTAAAAAAGCACTAAAAAGCAAAGCAAACAGCAAACATTTAAAGGAACATTTAAAGGACTTTACCTACTTTTAAGCTAGGATTAAGGACTTAATAAGCACAAAGAAAAGTAAATAAGCCAAACAGATTCATTCTAGACCTAACAAGCTTAAAGTACTTGAGAATAAGAAACTCTAAACAGCTAGAAATTAACCCAGAATAAGCAAATCCAAAGCACAGATTATAAAAACTTAAAGGTTTTTATGCAAAACAACTTTAAAACCTCAAATAAGCTACCACTAAACTCCAAAAAGCTATCTAGACCTTAAATGCTACTTAATAAGCTATTCTAAATCAGTAATAAGCAATAACAACAAACTAAAAAGAAAGAAAAACAAATTAGCAGATTTCATGTTTTTGGGTTTTTTAAGAGTTTTAAAGACTAAATGAGCTTTTGCAGCCCTATTTTTAAGCTAGTAAATAATGACTAAAATGTAAAATAAGCTTAAACAGATAAAGCTCATACACCACTTAGCTTATGTAGTGAAATTCAAAACCTAAAACCTACTTTAACTATCTTAAAACTAAGATCAAAAAGTGGTGTTTGAGCTTTTAAAACTGAAAACTTACTTTGACATTGTAATGCTAAAAACTACAAATGACAATGAACACTTATCCAAGACTATTCTACTGCATTTTAGAATCCAAACAAAGCACTCAAAGACACTAAAGAGCAATTTAAGCAAATCCAAGCATATAAGCTGATATAAAAGAAACAATGGGCACAGATTCAAACCATGACTTCTAAGAACTTTGAAATAGACTTTTAAACTTTAAAATCTTTTAAAATCTGTTATTAAGACTTAGTTTAAGCTAAACAAAATTGGTTTAAAAGGCAAAAGAGGCCTTAGTAGTTTAAACTTCAAGTTAACACTCCTAATCCATTCGCTCCTTTAAATTCTGAAAATGCATTTTTAACTAAAAACAGTTTATAACAAGCTTAGAACTAAATCAAATAAGTCATAACAAGACTAAATAAGTAATTTCCAAACAATAATAAGCAGTAACATATTAAGCAGTTTAAAATAAAAATAAGATAGTTTTTTATGAAAACACATTCAAATGACTTGTAAGCTAAAAACTACATCTAGAAAGCATAAATGAGAACCAATAAGCAACAATAAGCAAGATTAAGCAGAAAATAAGCAATTTAATAAGCAAATAGTAAATAAGCTTAAAAACTTGAAAATGATTTTAAAGAGTGAACTTACAAAACCCTTTTCTTTTGGTTAAGAACTTAAACACCCAAATTACTTCTAATCAATCCTAATGCTTATCTAATAAGCTCTAACCCATGGCCATCCATTACTTACCATGCTCCAAAAAGCTGAAAATCCAAATTCTTTCTTAATGAAACAGTACCCTTGCAAAAACTTTTTTAAAAACCTTGAATGAGTTAAAACAGATTTAATAAGCTTAAAAGAGCTTATAGAAATGATATGTGAACAAGAATAGGCTTAAATGCATAAAGATAAAAAAGACAGAATTGCTTAAAACACTTTAAAACTGAAATTTCATTACACAAGACTTTTGAAATTAAAATGACAGAATTTAAATGACATAAAACATAAAAACATTAAAAGTAAAATTATACTACTCATAAATAAAACCTAAAACTACTTTTTTCACTGTGTGAAAAGCACACACATATATAGTCGTTATATGTGTTCTTGGCCCTTTGAGGTGTGCTTCTTGTGTGGGAGCATTCCAAGCTTCAATCCTAGCCCTCAATTCCATCTTGTGCTTCTTTAATTCAATCTTGGCCTTTGAAATTATCCTGTCCAATCAAAAACTTTAGGATTGCCAACGTGGGCTTGTCCTTAACCTTGAAGAAAAGGTTAAACTAGGTTTGTTAGGTTGTGGAGAATAAGTTGAGAGAGGTTTGTTAGGTAGTTGCAGGGTAGACAGAGGTGAGGAGAGCGTGAGTAATTTGGGCGGGAAAATGGGTTTTGGTACTGTGTGGTTTAATTTTGTGATGGGGTTAGGGAAAAAGGATGTAGGGTGCAAAGGTTAAAAAGTTATAAGGGCTAGTTTTGTTAGTCCTTAAGGACTAGCAATGTTAGTCCTTAAGGACTAACGATGTAAACGGTTTAGGGTGTTGGGCTAACTATTGTTAAAAGGGATTAGGCCAGTTAAGTTGTTATTGGCCAGTTAAGTTGTTATTGGCCTTTTATGGATTTAGGCTTTTTAACTTTATCTTCAATATGTAATGGGCTGACCCGGCCCATTAGATGGGTACGGGTTGGCCCATTTAATATTTCTTCGGTTTTGGCCTCGTCTTTGACTTTGACTTCTTGGTGTTGACTTTGACTTTGACTTTTGTTGACTTTGACATTGACCTTTTGCATTCTTTCCATTCTCGTGCTTGGTTTTGTTCATTTTGGCTTGATTTTGTGTCCTTTTCTTTGATATCCGTTACCTGCACAATATAAATGCAAAATACATAAATACAACATATTTTTGGTATTTTTGGTCTTTTAAGCCCGTTTTTATAGGTAAAAGGTATGTGTAATTAAGCACATACCAAGCTCATTTGCTTGGGGACAAGCAAATCCCAAGTGTAGGGGTATTTAAAGAGGTGTAATTTTATATACTTTTTTAGGGTCATTTAACCCCTATAATCATGCAAAAATACTTAAATTATGTGCTTAATCGTTTCTTTTTGCATTTTTAACACTTGGAAGACATTTGGAGGAAATACACGTGACTTGGGCTCTATTTTGGATGAAACGGGACAAGAGTACGACTTTACACCAAAAGAAGACTTGAAGAATAAATCACAAATGGTGGAGATGGGGTTAGGAAAGCTTACGACGCTGTTTGGATCTGCTAGCGACCGCGTCAGGAAAATTGTGATGACGTCTGGATGGTAACTGTCATAAAGAAACCCCTAAGAGATTTGATGACATGAAGCATCAGGATTGCTTACGACGCCGTCGCGATTATTTTCTTATATATACGAATTCAAATTTAGGTTTTATATAGCATATTAGGAGTGGAGTTCGGTAGAGAACGATTTGTAGCTGACTTTGGAAGTATTTTAAGGTTTCCTAACCCTATCGTACCTTCCCCAATCACTTGTTTTATTATAGTGAAGTTCTTTTATCCCTTAATCTTTCAATATGTCTTATTGTTTGATTGGTTATTGTTCTTTCCTTGTCCTTAACATGCTAGGGTAGATCTCATTAGTGTTTGCTTATGATGGCATGTGAATTGGTATGTAGATCCTAATAATATTTCTTCTTGATTACAATGTTTGTATGTTAGACTCTACAACCCTAGTTACTTAAGTATATCAAAGACCTACAGCGGCATGACTGTGTAGAAAGGATTTCATCGATAATAGTCTTCATACTACCTTACCTATCTATAGATGATCCCATTTAAGTATTTTAATATGCGTCTATATACCTAGGAGCCTTGTAACAGTCTTCATACTACCTTACTTGTGCGTCTCCCTAGCGAGATATAATGTAGATGGCATTTTCGTGTAATTCGTTATGCTTCTCGAAAATACTTACAAATACATCTTAAGTGTGACAAGGCAATAGAGTTAGGAGAAGACTACTAAGGATCATGCATGATTAAGTAAACATTTTTCTTTTATCATACAAATTCTTCACATTAGATTTAGTTTAATTATTTGATAATTAGTTTAAAACAAACCTCTTTGAAACCTGAGCTTTTATCTGCTTTAATTAAAATATAAAAATACAAAAATATTCTTATTTCAATCCCGTAGACCTTAGTTACATCTAGTTCGGACCTTCACACCCTATTCCCCTAGAGAACGATAACAACCCCTAAGTCTTACCTATACTACACTACAACGGTAAGGGACACTGCCTAGGGAGTTGTAAAACTTAGTGGAGTTTCACAACCTCATCACTAGTCCTAACAGGGTTGACCCTATTTTAGTTGACAACACTAACAACACAACTACAAATAATGTAGCTCAAAATGTTGTTATTGAGGACCTCCCATAACTTCTTGATTCAAGAGGAGGTTCTCATGTCATAAATGTTCCTGCCTTTGTCGTAGAGGATTTTTCTAGCTAGAAGGATAGGTTCTTGGTTTACCTTTATAGTCTTGAACCTTGTCTTCTTGAAGTACTAAAAATGGAACTTTTGTTCCCATGTCACCATTATCCACTTCTACAAATCCGTTGACCAAACCTAAAAGACAATGGTCACTTGAGGACAGAAAACTTGCTAATCAAGATAAGAGATTAAAAGGTATCATTATCTCTTTTCTACCGAATGATGTCATTAAATCTGTCATCAAGTGTGCTATTGCTAAGGCTATGTGGAATGACCTAATCTTAGCTCATAAAGGACCCTCTGATACAAGAGATACCAAGATTGCTGCCTTAAGACTCAAATTCAATGCCTTAAAAGCATTGGAGGGTGAAAAGGTACAAGGAACCTATACTAGGCTCAAAATCTTGCTAAATGACCTTGAAAACAAAGGTGTCACTATTCCCCAAGCTGAAGTAAATGCCATGTGTGTCAACAGCTTGCCAGAAAATGGCTAAGTATTAATCAAACTTCGAGGGCCAATATTTCTATCAAAACTGATAATGTGGCTGCTTTGTTTGGTAAATACAACTATAAGGTAGGTATAATTGATGAAATCTATGAGTATGGGACAGATAGTTTTAAAATTTAGCCATCGAGCTTCAAAGCTTTGATCTCTAACAATCATTTTCAAGATAGTGACTCTGATGTTAAAGAAGATACCAGGAGCAGCAGTAAATTTCTAGCTGATCTAAACGCTAAGTTTCATTACAAAGCACTTCTTGCAAATCAGAAGAGATTCTACAAGAGATTTGGAAGGGTCGGATCAGCCAAGAAACCCATGGACAAGTCTAAGGAAACTTGTTTTGCTTATGGTAAACTAGGTCATTTTCAAAAGGACTGTCCCTCAAACAAAACTTCCACACCTTCATATCCTTCTTCAAATAAATCATATAACAAACCCAATTTTCACACAAACTCAACACCCTAACACAATCAAAGTGTTGACAACCATCAAAAAACTACAAAGGAAAATACAAAGGACTTAAAGCTAGGATAGTGTTAGCCTCAAAATATTGAGTCGAACAATGGAAGTTCGTTCATAATTATATTAGGTCTCGGTTACTAAATTAATATACGTTGTATTAGGCTAGACGGGTAAAAGGGCTCTTATTTGTAATCTAATCGGTCACGTGTATCGGGCGAAAGCCCAAGTAAACCCGAGCCCGGCCCGTAGAATTACTAAAGGCATGCAAGCCTTTTAGTCTTCACTATAAATACCCCTCTCCAAGGAAGGAGAGGGTGTTGGTTCATTTGTAACTTTTCATTTGCAAGTAAATTAACCACTTTCTCTCTCTTGTTTCTCTCTCTAAACTTTTTCCATTTTCCTTCTCTTTTCTTCTTGAAATCGAGCAACATTTAATGAAGTGAAGTGATTAAAGGGTTACCGACAGATAGCTATCCTCACAACGATTGATGTTGTGTCAAAGGGTAAAAGTGAAAAGGGGTTGGTAGCTGAGTCATTTGATTAGGATGATGAATCAGTATCCTCTGAGGATGAAGGGGTCACTAAAGTCAAGGCATTTATGGCTATTGCTGAGGATGAGCCATATGTTAGAAAGAATGATGCTAGATCAGGTCAGTGGGTTGAAATCACCATGAAAAAGGTACAAATACTTCTTTCAATGACGGATGATGATGAAAGGAAACATGTCCTAGACTATACCCATGTTGATCTCTATTATGTGGAGGATTAGAGGAAAAACTTGCTCAACAAGTTTAACTCTCTTAACCAAGAGTTATCCTCATGTAAGTCTGAACTTAGTGACCTTAAAGCTACCAAGGCTCTAAATTACTCTCTCTTTAAATCAAGATTACCAGATTGAATCGGAAAAATGAATCTCAAAGAGAAAAAATCCCTGGGTTAAAAAAAGTCAATGATAAATGAACCTCTAAGAAAGTCACCCTTGACCAACTGCTCACTAAGCAAGTCCCTGACAACATTGTGCATGCCTTAGGAGGAAGAGGAAAACGAAAGGAAACAATTTCCTCAAAGGAAGTTGTTTTCACCAAGGCTGATATATCTCCCTCTAAGACTGTCCCTGAGATCACCTATGACTCTGAGTCTGAATGTGATGATCAGAAACCACTGCCTCCTCTTCCTATACTTTTAGGGGATGAGTCTAACAGTACATTAAATGATGTAATTTCCCTTTCCGACTTAACTCTAACCCTAACCGCCTCCGTAGAGATTAAAAAGGTCCCTGACAAAAAGTCAATGTTCAAAGCTCCTAAGAAAAAGGCTCAAACCACTTTACCCTATGTCCCTGACCCTATTCCAGTTAAGAAAGTTGACTCATCCATTGAGCAAATTCTTCTTACCTTAATGGAAGAGGCTAAAAGACTAAAAGAGCACATCAAAGCTCCATCAGACAACTCTGCATCTGTCTCTCAAACATGGAGTTCCAAGTCTACCACAGGGAAAAAATACATGGCTTAGCCTTTGCAAACACCATGGGTTCAAAAATCACCTCTTTGAGGACTGTTATAACAAACCCAAGTGTTTTGTCTGTCAATCTATTGACCACTTAACTAAGGCACACCCTGAACAGGTTGCTGTAAAAAGGACCATGTCTAAGCTTAAAGCTCAGACATCTTAGGGTTCCTCTTCAAGGAACTCTCCTTTGATTCCCAAACCTTACGCATATTGCAAGTACTATGGTTTTAATAACCACCACTCTGATGAGTGTGAGTATTACCCTGGATGTGACATTTGTGGTAGTATTTCTCATGAAACTGCTGACTATACCAAGAAGACCCCTTCTAATAAAAGGAGACCAAGGATGGCTATTTAACGATCCACTAAAACCACTAAAAAGTAGGTTCATAAAAGAAACTAATTTGTTTCAAATATATGTACCAAGAAGAACCCTTCCAACAAAAGGAGACTAAAGATTGCTATTTAGCGATCAACTAAATCTACTAAAAAGTAGGTTCATAAAAGAAACTAATTTGTTTCAAATATCTGTGCAGTATTACTTAAAGAGATGATGAGGTGTCATTTTATACACTTTTTTGAGGTCATTTAACCCTCTAAATCATGCAAATATGCCCAGATTATGTGCTTAATCATTTGTTTTGTATTTTTAGCATTTTGATGGCTTTTGGAGGAAATACATGTGACTTGGGCTCAATTAGAGAATAAATGAACAAGACTACGACTCTACACCAAAGTCTCTTGAAGAATTCTGTATAGTGCCTGGAGACGCGTCGCAATTCCTAGCGGCGCCATCATATCTTGCAAGCGACAGTGTCAAGACCCTCACTACGGCGTCAAGACCCTCACGATGGCTTCAGAATGTAGCCGCCTCAAAAGAAACCCTAGAAGATTTGGTGAAGCAATGGCATCAGAAACCTTGCAATGCCGTCGCGACTTCTTTTTCTATATATACCCACAGTTTTTAGGGTTTTTAAGTGTGTAACTTTTGGGATCTGAACCCTAGTTTTAGAAGACGAATTTGGCTGCTACTTAGGACATTTTTAGGGTGTCAAAACCCTTTTGTATCTGCCATTAAATCATGTACTAATCAAGTGAGATCATTTATCTTTTATCATTTAATATGTCTATGTGTTGTTTGATTGATTTATGTTCTTCACTTCCTTATAATATGTCTGGCTAGATCCATTAGTATTTACTTATGATTGCATGAAACTTATTATGTAGATATTTATTATGTTACTTCTTGTGATAGATGTACGTGTTAGGCTTTAGAAACTAGCCATAGGATATTAAATTGGCATACACGTCTAGGGAAACACGAGTGTGTAGAAAGGATACCATCGCTAATAGTCTTCATACTACCTTACCCCTAATATGGTTGATCCATCTTAAGTGTTTTAAATGCATGTAATGTACTCTTAGGGGCCTTGTAATAGTCTTCATACTACTGATGTGTTGTAGTGTAGGTTGTTATTTTGGGTATTCAAGTTTTACATTTATATTTTGCCGACTTTACCTAAAACAACACTTTAACGGGCAGTGTACCCGATCAGATGTAGTTTCGTTGGTATGTAGGGTGTCGATCACTAAGAGCGAGAATGTTAATCTTTTATTCAATCAATATTTTGGTTAACTGAACTAAGTTAATTTAAACTATGTTAATTCTATTCTATGTTAAACCTACGCTAAACCTATGTTAATCCTAATTCTAATGGATAAGGGGGTTTCAGTCTGAGAGACTGCTACAGCTTTTGTAGTAACTTATATCAATTTAAGACACAATAACACACGTAAGCAGATAACCAAAAGATAGAAGAGCGGTCTAGCCAAATATAAGAAAATTGTATTAACCATGATTAATCCAATTAAAACGTTGGTTTGTTTATTTAGTGCAATGAGTTCTTATCTCGAGGTGGCATATCATTCCAAGATTTAGGCGATACTTCTTCCGAAAACCTAGACACATAGAATTTTGTCACAATTATATGCATTCGCATAAAGCATCCTATTTGCTGATTAAAATCTATTTTAGGTAATTAATAATGGTGATCTTATTAAACCCTAGCTCATGGAGAGTTTACCCACTTACTGCTTAATGGCGATTTATATTCTAGTAGTCCACTGTCTAAGTCTTTACCAAAGGAATGAGTATGTTACATGTTGATCCCAGGTCACCTTCTAGTCCAACTTGTTCACATAAACCAATGGTAAAGATAGGGCATTATTTGTGATCCTATTGTTCTAGATATATAAATCACTATATAAAGAGCCATCCCGACATCTAGCTAACTTGGCAGGTATTACTAGATCCAGTTGAATAATAGGTCGCATACAAAAGCACGTAAACAAGTATGAATTGATAAACATAAACAAGAAATCAATGATAAATTAAGCAGTTGATATAAACAAATAAAACATTTAAATCTTCATAACCATAGCTAATACCCAAGGGTATTAGCCCTTAATCATTGTAAGCAATACAAGAGTAATAACTCAACCAAGGTAAACTGTAACACCCTCATTTTTGACATATAGCAGCGAAAGCTAATTTGGGGTATTACTTCATGGATCAACAGACATAATCATAGGAAACGACTCAAAAGAGACATTTTGAAAAATTTAGTTACCATTCAATATCATATCAGAGTTTTACAAAGGAGGTCCTAAAATCTAGAAACATAAAGTTTGAATGATAACAGTTTAGCCATCTTCAAGTCCATGCCACTCCGTGCCATAGGTTGCTCAATTACCTGAGATAAACATGCTAAAAGGGTCAACATAAAGGTTGAGCGAAATTCATAGATTTTCAGTTATAATAGTTGAGTACAAGTTTAATAGTGAGTTACGTTGTTATACACCTATAAGTGTAATAATTGCAATGAGTACAATTATTATAGAAAACAGTATTATCATGGAAAACGGTATTATCATGGAAAACAATATTATTGCCTTAAGCTCATGAATCACATATTTAAACTTAATAGAACCGGGAGCCTCTATCCAAAGACATACTAGGAGCTACTACCCAAAGAGATACTGAGAGCTACTACCCAAAGAGATATTGGGAGCTACTACCCAAAGAGATACTAATTACCAAAAGAGATACTGGGAGCTATTACCCAAAGAGAGATTGGGATGTCTTATGGGAAAATGGAGGTAACTTAGGTAATAATATATCAGGATAGCATATAGTTGGAAAAACACTTGTATTCATAGTTTATAGCATGAATCCCCCACTGGATTTAGAAAACATATAAAGATGGGACTATTCGCAGTGATGGAACCATATCACATATCAAAATCACTTGTGTTTAATTTGTATAAAACAAGCATGCATCCCCCTCGCGGGTTTATAAAATATGTAAATAAGTAAAGGTGAGGCTATGAACTTCACAATATAGGTTTTAAGTACTTGTGTATATTAAAAACAATTGAGCATGTATCCCCCTCGCGGGTTTATAAAACATTCAAAAGATTGAAATGCGAGGCTATGAACTCACCTTAACAGTACAGGGAAATCTGATTAATGGCAAAAGTATATCAAGTGAATGTAACGGCTTTGTCACGCAACTTGAAGTAATATGTTAAGTCTTAGTGTGATGTTTTATGTTTCAAAACTTTACAAAGTTTAACGTATATCTTTGATTTATTAAATTATGGAAATATTGTATCATTGTTCGGGCTATCATAATCCAGAGGCCATGTAGTATCGTTTGAGGAGCCAGGGCACTTTAAATCGTAAACCCAGCAAACTCGTCAAAACAAATACTCAAATGGAACCCCTCACATGAAATTCCCTAGTAACGTGATACGATAAGATTTTAAGTTTCTTCAAAAGTTAGTCGATGAAAAATTACGTTAAATATATAACGTAATAATGCGTCGATTTATGATTAATAACAATAAATGTGTCGGGTTTTAATAAAATTGAGTTTTATAATATTAATATATATTTTTATAATTTATATAAGAATATCATATTTTATATTTTTAAGTTTGCAAAATTGGCAATATATACCCTTAATTTATAAACTTTTACAACTTTAGTCATTTATATATAAAGTATATATAATTTAAACCATTAACTTTGTAACTTGGCAAAATAGGTCCTTATAGTTATAACTTTAGGAAAATGACATTTTCAGCCCCTTTAGTTATAAATTTCAGAAAGTTATGATATATACCCCTATGCATGGAAATATTTGCAAAACAAGTCCAAAAAGCCATGCAAGCTTATTTTAAGTTCCACATGATATTTCCAGGTTATAACTTATTAGAATAATCAAAAATAAGATGTTCTAACATAAAAAAAGTTTAGAAAAAGGATTCGTTAGCTAGAAAATCAAAATGGGTTGTTTTTAGGGTTTTAATCAAAAACACATGGGTTTGAGGATTCAAGGCTTCAAAAAAGAGTTTATATATGATCTTAAGAGTATTATGAACATTATAATACATATTGTAAGCATATTGAACAAGATTTAAGCTTACTTGAACTAGAAATGGGTCAAAATGGGGTTTTCAAGCTCGTACGCCTAGTAACGACTTCAAGGGCTCCTTTTTCTTGATTCTTGGCTTCTATTCTAAGCTTAGGGACTTCACTTGATTCTTCTTGGTCTGAGTTAGAACTCCATTTAAGTGGTGATAAGTTTTTGAGGTATGATTTGAATGAATGGGGTGTTTGGCTATTTATAGGGCTCAAAATCACCTTGGTGGCCAAGAAAACTTGGAGAGGGGTTCAATGGCTGTGGAGTGATGACTAAGGGAGGCTATAAGGTGAGTATTGTAGGCTATGGAGGTAGATATTCAAGGTGGAAGGGTTTTAGCTTAGGTTTTAGAATGATTTAAGGATTAGGTTTAGGGTTTAGAAGTCATGTATTAAGTGCTTGTACCTTGTGTTAAAGTGGTGGTAAGAAACTAGAATGAATTTGGAGGTAAAATGACCTAGTTTGACTTTCTTGCATTATTAACTTGTACTTTGAGCTTTAATGTGTTATACAATGACTTGGAAGGAAAGTATAATTGAAATGTGGTGAATTGTACACTTGTACACATTCTTGAAGGCTTGCACATTCATTTTATATGTATATATTACATATAATTAGGGTTTTGATATAAACGTTTACGTTTAATGCTTGTTTTGATATAACGTTTTAAAAAGTACGTTAAATAGATAATGTACTTAGTAAAAATGATATTAAGATATAGACTTGACATATTAGGATGTTTACATGATATAGATATAGATGGCATTGATAGAGGTTACGTGAGCTCGTTTACTTTAGAAATGTAAACTAGGTTACATAATGGAATGGAATAAAGATGAAAAATATTCCCGTGAAAAAGGTTGTACTTAATATAGTAAGTAGATATTACATTGATGAAAATACTAGAAAATTATGGGTTGTTATATAAACTAACTGAGTTAAACGAATGATACCAAAAATCAAACGATTACTAGAGTATAGGAGATTACACGATGTTTCTTATAGAATTAATAGCTTTGCTTGACTTCTTCTGCTCTTATTATCTTCTAAAAATTGACTT
The DNA here is from genome assembly GCA_026074375.1 of Tanacetum coccineum. Lineage (NCBI taxonomy): Eukaryota > Viridiplantae > Streptophyta > Magnoliopsida > Asterales > Asteraceae > Tanacetum > Tanacetum coccineum. Next base: position 14,070 of record BQNB010038700.1, on the reverse strand, counting down.
TTTGGTTAAGGTATCGAAAATATGATCAAGCACACTGAAAAATCATTTTTAGGGTTATTATTTATACTGTTTGGAATTTAGTCGATACACCTTATTGGTTGAGGTCAATACGGCATATTGGAGGTTTCTTGGAGTAGGGACCACGTTCAATATCTTCCAGAATCTTCATATACTATATCTTAAATATGGCGTATGGAAGTCTTTTGGATACGGTGTATAGGACTTTGTTCTTCGTGGTTTCTTGTGAAGTGCAGGCACAGATACGCCATATCTTCCTTGATGGATACGGCGTATAGAATGTCAGAACAATTTCTTCATATTTCTTCGTTTAAGCTCCAGAATGCGTGCCTTTTAGCTAATCTTCACAAAGTACTCCATAATTACTGCAGTTCTCAAATATAAATGATTTAGTAACAATTCTTGCAATATTTATACAAAATGGGTAATTTACATGGGGTATATGAGGATATAAAAGTGACGTTATTTTATGTCATCAAATATCTCCTGACTTAAATCCTACTTGTCCTCAATGAGCCTTTAGAAATTTATGAAAATGTATCCCTAAGGATTTTTCTGTTAAGCATTTATTCGTTTAATCACTAGTACACAACCAAACACCTCATGAAATAGGAAGATGAAAAAACTTAAATCCCTCAACTAATCTATGTGGTAACATGTAACTAATTCGCTTAATTGTTTGATTGTAACGAGTATTCTATCATAAGCTTGGCAAGGATACACATCTCTACCACTAAAGCTAAGGAGTAACAAGTTTATAGAGGTAAATTAGGTTTAAAAGGCTTATACGGGTTTTGATCACTCTTTTTAATCTCTATCGATACCAATATTCCAGAAAAGGTGACAAAGACCATACATACATACCCATAATAATGGGATAGACACATATGATTGCATTTAAACCTTAACTCGAATAAGCTAAAGAATAGGACTAGTAGTGATATAGGGTATGGATCTTCTAATCTTTCACCAAAAAGTAATAAACCAACAAGGAGGAAAAAATCACACGTACATGGCCGTAACGACAGAATAGACACATATGATTGCTCGCATCCTCATTCGAATAAGACTTAAGGGTTAGTAATTAGGAAAGAGAAATAATTGTTGTTAAATGAAAAAATACAAAACAAATAGATTAAGTCCAAACAAATAAGGTACAAGTTTCTAGATACTTTCCCGACCGTTACCATGATAAAGACACAAATATATACACAAACATCTTGATCATTGATCAAAAACAACAACCTAAGTTGGCTTTCTCGTAACGGTTAACTTCCCATTCATCCATACTATACATACTTTTACAAGACAAGTGGCGATATCTTCCACTGTATATAAAACTTTACATCGTTGATTTATAATATGTATCAATGAATAATTGATCCTTCAAATATTATCATCGGTTTACGCTTTAACAAACAGACTATCTTCATACATTCCTCCTTTTTTGCAGCAATTTTCTAATTTTTTCCTTTTTTTCAAACAACACACTACAAATGTTGGTGTAATTTCACCATCTTCACGATCATAATAACTCTGGATAATTTCTTCCATATTTCTTCATTCTTCAGACATACCAATAATTGTGATGATAGTAAAAATACATGAGTTTGACTACTTTTTACACACCCATTTGCAATGTATAAATTTCCCAACCATGCCAGAGATAGAAATTGACACAAGACACAAAAATACATAATTTACACTTTAAGCAACTAGCAACTGATAAATGGACTTAATTTAACAGGGTAGACTAAGGTGTAAAGGTGTAACGAAACAAATAGTTGGTGTTATCCTAAAGGATTAGTTGTATTAGTTTTTCTAGGGGTATCTTACTCTTAAAATAAGAGTAAACAAAAGGTTTATACGGGGGTTAACTAACCGGTGTAGTTAGTTAATAATACAACATATGTACGCTTTTTGGGTGTAATCCTAGAAATTTACCAATTTAAACAAGTTACTCCATCTAAATCTATAGTACTCATTATTGTGGTCTCGAATAGATATACCAAGCCAAGTTTTAAAGTCTACAACATCACCTGCACACTCATATTTTTCTGGGATTTAGGTAAATATTTGGAAACAAATAAGGCTAAATCCTCACAATATCTAATAAAGGTTATGTGTGCAGGTTATGTAACTAGGACAATTCCCATCCCCCTACTTAAATTATGCAACGTCTTCATTGTATAGATAAAACATTTAAAAATAGGAAATTAAAGAATTAGAATAAGAAACTCCCCTGATATTTTGCTCGGTAGATTCTCCATGTTGATTTTTTGAGAAAGAATTTCTAGATTATCGATACTTCACCAACGTTGTCGATTTCCTTCTAGCAAGGTCTAGTGCAAAATATAGGAAAAACCATGCAATATTATCTCGGGTATCCTACGGTTAATAAAAACAAAAAAAATTGTACAGGCAGTTAATATGTTGTATCCCAATAACCAGGATACGCAGTACAAAACATGTAAAAAGTATCTGGGTACGGGTCAGTCTGCCAAATACGCCGTATCATATAATGAATACGTCGTATAAACAGAACTGACAATAAAGTTTTAAATATGCAAAAAATAAAAGACTAATAACGTCCAGACATTTAATACGCTGTATGGTATAGAGCGGATATGCCGTATTGATGTCTGGGAAGACATACTCGATAAATAAATTAAAAAATGTTCAGGTTGTCTCCCAGGAAGCACTTTTCTTTTCAGCGAAGTCTTTAAGTTAGACTTCTCTTCCAACTTCTTTTACTCGTCCCTCGTTTCCACCCATCCTTCATCCATGCTTTGAAAGTTCCCTTGGTATCCGCGGCATGCATCTTCATTTGTTCTTGTCAAATCATCGTATTCATGTTCCTTAATAGCAACGCACTTTTCATCGTGCCCGAATGAATACTTGATCATCTCAAATCTTTTAATCTTTCAAATCAGCCGCTTTTGAGCTAGGTCATTAAATAATTCACATCTTTCTTCATCTTCATGCTCCTCTTTATAGAAGGTATGATAGGGTACGTTGTCCCTGACCAGGTCATAGTCAAGGTTACTGATGCCATGACCATTTGGTTTCCTTATTTCTTTATTGGTTTCCTTATAATCTCTTGTTTCATGATTGTAGGTCGTATTCTCAATATCGTCCCATCTTTTCCAAGCTTCATTATTTGATTCTTCATCTTCGTTAATCATTCCTTCCATAATGGCTTTATTTTTTAAAGCTTCGTTTTTAAGTTTTCCATCCTTCAAAGCTTCTTACCATTCTAAATCTTGACATCAGAGTGTGTTCCTAACTCTGTATGCTCCATGCAAGTTCCCGTCATTACAATATCCGTCATCTTTCCAGCTACAAGTTGGCCATTTCGAATGTCCACTCTTAAATGAGAATGGTTCACAATAATGTTTAGCAGGAGTGGGTTCTTCCCATACTCCATTCTTTGTCCATGATTTTTCATGTACCCATAGTATATCTTTATTCCATTCAAATATCTAATTTTCCTTATATTCTTTGTAAGTCTTAAATCCATTAATATTTTTAGTTAGGACATTTGGATCAATTTAGAAAAGATAATTAAATTCTTTGAAGGCCTTGCATGTAGGTGTCTCAAAGTCAAATACATTAGTCTCGATCCTAATTATTTTAGCAACTTCATTCCCATCAATTAAATTTTCATCATCAGGCGATTCTTTATCTGTAAGTTCAACTTCATCATCTCATTTTATCCATTAGATCCATAATGCATTCTTTGTATATTGATCCATTGTCTTATGGTTATAGAATTTCAAAGCTAACCATTCAGCAAATTCAACATTAGATATATCATATTCCATGTTAGCATCTAATCCATGTGTTACCCGTTGTTTCGAATCATCCTCTTCTTTTAAGTCACATGGAATGCTAGCAAGCCCAGGAATTTCAACCTCATAAGTAAACAAATCGTTATCTATTCTATAGAACTGGTTGAATTCATTGCAAAGAGTTCCAAGAGGTGTATTGAAAGCGAACGAATCATCATTAATCTTGAGAAATCCAAGTTTTTTGAACTCTTCTTTAATTACCTTTGTTATTGTTACTGAAAATAACCAGAATATTATCAGTAGAACCAGTTTAGAAAAAGGTAAATATAGAAATTTAACCTCGAAGTTCGAATGTAAAAGATTTTATTCTTGGTGTTATATTAGATGATTGATACGCCATATTCAATTGATCAGAATATGCCGTATTAGTCTTTTGAATGAAATTCTATATTGGTAAAGAAACTTAGATACGCCGTATCCAATTAAAGTGAATATGTCGTATCAGGTTATCAACCAGGACAGTGTACAAATAAAACACACAAACAAATAAACAAATTTACAAGAAAACAATAATACACAAATATACATAATTTTACACTAATCTAAATTACACTAATTCTAGGGGTTAAGTTAATTTAATGTTAAAAACCAAAATATTAAATGAAAATAAAGATTAAAATTTCACTCCTCGACAGTAGCACCAAAAGCTTGATGTGTTGTAGTGTAGGTTGTTATTTTGGGTATTCAAGTTTTACATTTATATTTTTCCGACTATACCTAAAACAACACTTTAACGGGCAGTGTACCCGATTAGATGTAGTAACGTTGGTAAGTAGGGTGTCGATCACTAAAAGCGAGAATGTTAATCTTTTATTCTATTAATATTTTGGTTAACTAAACTAAGTTAATTTAAAATATATTAATTCTATTCTATGTTAAACATATGCTAAACCTATGTTAATTCTAGTTCCAACAAATAAGGGGGGGTTTAGTCTAAGAGACTAGCACATGTTTTGTGGTAACTTAGATCAATTTAAGACACAATAACACACACAAGTAGATAAACAAAAGATAGAAGAGCGGTCTAGACAAATATAAGAAAACTGTTAACCATTATTAATCTAATTAAAACGTTGGTTTGTTTATTTTGTGCAATGAGTGCTTATCTCGAGGCGGCATATCATCTAAGATTTAGGCGGTACTTCTTCCTAAAACCTAGACACATAGAATTCTGTCACAATTAAATGCATCCACATAAAGCATCCTATTTGCTTATTAAAATATATCTTAGGTGATTAAAAATGGTGATCTTATTAAACCCTAGCTCATGGAGAGTTTACCCACTTACTGGTTAATGGCAATTTATATTCTAGTAGTCCACTATCCAAGTCTTTACCAAAGGAATCAAGATGTTATTTGTTGATCCCAGGTCACCTGCTAGTCCAACTTGTTCACATAAACCAATGGTAAAGATAGGGCATTATTTGTGATCCTATTGTTCTAGATATATAAATCACTATATGGAGTGTGATAACCATACATTTTTCCTAGGTTATAGTATCTCAATTCAAATTTCTATAAGAAAACTTAGAGTTGAATTTTGTTGACCTATTTTACGCTAAATAGTTACGGTTTAACCAACTGTCAAATATCGAATATTATTATTAACTACTCACTTTTGAGTTAAGTTCTATTTTCTAAACGACTAGGTCGCATAAAAATCACTTTCCAGGAAACCTTCCAGCGTACAACGAAAAACTGTACACAACGCGTACCGACACGACAAAAAGTCAAAACTAGTCTAAAATATCTTTAATAAATAAAATAAACTTATTTTAAGTTTTAATTGATGATTTCATAAAGTGTTTGCATAAAACGGAAAATTTCAAGTTATGCCTAAAATAACGAAAAACGAAGAAACAACGAAAGTTCACACTAAATCTAAAACAATTTAACTAGAAACCTATAGTGTGCATATTCAAAGTTTAAGTAAACACAATTTTACATTTGATAAAAATACAAAAGAACTTTAGGTCATGTTTTTAAAATACGAACAATGAACAATATCGATTCCCGACACAAGACGAAGGCCATGGGATTCCTTCCCACCCTTGGTACAAACCAGACCACCACAAGGGGGACATAGGAGCTAAAGTTTTGCTACCATACTAGTCCTTCTTGTCTTATACCATTTCAAACATCACACACATACATGCATTTCCAAAACACCAAAACAAGAAAACACTCTCTTCCTCTCTTCCTTTAGCTCACGTCCGACCAACAAACACCGTCAATCTCTATATTTTTTTATTTCAAGCAAGAACAAAGTATCAAGAACACATAAGGGTTAATATTTTAATAGTCTCGGGTATTCAAAAACAAAGTTTAGGTTGTTATTCAAGTCCAAATCCTCATTCAAAATCATCTTTTTGTAAGTCTTCGAAATCTTATAATACTTGTACTTTTAATATCCTAATAATGATCTAAACATAGATGTACAATGCGTTTGTGAATTTTTGTAACTTGAAAAACTATGAAAACCCCCATAAAGGATGTATTTGGTTTGAAATAGACAAAAGGGAAAGAAGGAAAAAGGTGTCACTTTTATAAAATGGTTGAAATGGTAAAATAACATTTAAGGTCTAAAGGTGCTTATTTTGGTTTTCGGCTTATTAATAAGCCCTTTTTGTGAGCTTATTTGGTTTTTCATGGGCTTATTAGGGCCTCGGCCCAATAAGCAAACCCACAAGGGTTTTGTTAATTTTCTTATTCCATATTTGGCTTATTCAAGTAGCTTATTATATAGCTTATTTCATTTCATATTTGACTTTGGGCTTATTGGATTTGCTTATTTTGGTGTTTGGGCTTTGGTTTGGTTCCAGCCCAAAAATCGAACCCAATAAGGGTTTTGGTTTGTTTAGTTCGAGCCTAATGGGCTTAGCTTTTGGTCTGGCCCATTCAAAAATGAATGTGGCTTATCGTGTTTTGCTTATTCTTTTTCCGGCTTATCTTGGTACTTATTTCCGTGACTTATTTTTGTAACTTAAAGGAATTTGAGCTTATTAAAACTCTTGGGCTTATACTTATTTGATTTTGAGGTTATATAAGGCTCGGCCCAATAAGGAAATAAGCCACGACTTATTTTCCTTATTGGCTATAACCTATTTTGTGCTTATTTTCTTAGCTTATTCAAATACTAAAAAGATTTTCGAGCTCATAAACTTATTTTTAGCTTATTTTCATATTTTTGAGCTTATTGGGCTCATGGCCCAATAAGAGAATAAGCCACGGCTTATTTCCTCGGCTTATTACCTTTGATTTATATTTCTTACTTGTATTTCTAGCTTATTCTTATACCAAGATACTTATTGGAATTATCTTTCGCATAACGGCCTACAATCGGGCCTATACTAGTTTAAGAGTGCTTATTGAGCTTGTGAGTAACTATCGGCCCAACAAGACCCAATAACCTCTCGGCTTAATTTTGACTTATTTATGTATTTTATTTTTACATATAAAGAGCTTATTAGCTTATTTTATTACTTATCGATCTTTTTTTAGACTTGGTTAATTATAAAATACTCATATGCGCTTATTGGGCCAGGAAATCCAATAAGGATTAACTAACACTTATCTTTATATATACATATATATATATATATATATATATACATATATATATAATTAAACTAATTATAAAGCTCTTATCGGGTCACAAGGCCCAATAAAACATGGACTATACAATAAACATAATAGACATTGGTTTAACATTGGGATGGACTCATGAAATTAAATTGGATTGATCATGTATAAGATATACGTAATATTCACATTTGGACTAACATTAGGCTTTTGAGCCCAATAAACGAAAACTAGTAAATATAAATGCTTAAAACGGATTTTTTTTATAAACCTATATTCATATAAACTTAAAACGATTAAACGACCATTTGAGAAGTGTATTTTGATGAAACATCGCGTAAACGTGGATTTTGGCATTTTGCCGAAAAACTATTGAATTTGGAAAAGTATTTGAAAATAAGGTTTGAAAACCTTGAAAAACTCTTACAAGCGAACGGGTCATGCCGAAATTTTATAAAGTAACATATATACTTAGAAAATATCTTGGAAAAAAACTTACTTTCATAGATAATAATTAAATGATAATTTACTAATCATTAAATAATAAGTTAGATTTAATAAACATTTATACTAAAATACAATCAACAAACTAAGAATTTTTTTCTTATAATCTTAATACGAACTAATTTCTAAAAATCTTGACAAGAAGACGAAATAATAAAATATTATTATTTTAATACCCGACTGAAAGACGTAAAATATAAATTTTATATAAAACCTCTAACACTTATTTTATAAATCCAAAAACGTTGTAGTGCCTATATAAATGATGTTTTATCAAACTAGCTTGGGGTGATGGGATAAATTACTAAAACATGTCCAATTATCCTTATTTTATTTAGTCTTGGATCCTAATTCTTTTACTTTTTACTTCTTAAATTATCTATTTATGAGTAGAGATCCAGTGAGAAGTAAATTAAAATAAGAAGTGGTGAGAAGTGGCTAAAACCACACATTTGAGATGCAACGACTTTCATTAGATGCATTTCTATTCATCTAGATGCACCATATAGAGTTTTGAAAGTTAATTTGATATGTAGATAGTGCAAATTGATTTTCATGATTTTGGCACATGTAGAGGACCAAAAAAAAAGAAATCATGAAATGCATCTAAAATACATATATGCATCTAATTAAAAGCTAGAAAACATATTATAATGCATTATAATGCATCTAAGATTATAAAGATGCATCTAATTTAAGTCAGTGCATCTCGGATATGCGGTTATAGTTACTTCTTATCCTTCTTATTTTAAGGAAACTTCTTATTTGATCCTAACTCATCTATTTATAATACTATTTTTACTTCTTAAAATCATAATCTATCTTAATCCCTAGTTCTATGATTCTTAATTATCTAAATTCTTATTTCTTCGATCCTTGATTTCTTAACACTCATTTCGTGTGCGTCTCCATATTTATCCACTAAATCTCTCAACTATCGTATCGTCATTCTTTCCTTGACCAGTTCCCATCGGATTTACTTCTAAATTTCTTAGCATTTTATCCAGTCTCGAAACTCGAAGTTCTTTCCTCAAATAACACTTATATTGCACTCTGACCTAAGTTCATCGAGTCAAAATACTTAATAAAATCTTTATAAACAAATATTCAACACATTTTTCACATACTCAAATGCAAACGCTTGTACAATAGGATGTCTTTGTAAAACATGTACTAAGTTAAAATTATTAAATAGGTCGTGGCCGTGTACCGTTTACGCTTTTAGCTAGAGATCATCTACTCTTATCTACCATTATCTTATTTAAGGTGAGTTCTCGTAGCCTCATTTTTTAACTCTTTTCTGTTGGGGGGAAATGATAATCAAAACCTTTTTCAATTACTTTCAATATTGTGTAAAAACCTGTTATTTCTTTTTGGATAATGCTATGTGCTTATGTTTGCGTGTATAAATGCTATGTGAACACTATGTGAATGCTATGTGAATACTATGAGATCTATTTTTGCGAAGTTCCAATGGGGATTTCTGCACTGCACTATTTAGCCAAGTGTGTAGCTTCAGCTAGTAGGCGATAGGTTCGAAGGACTATAAGCGTGCAAGTTATGTGATATGTTGATTTGGGTGGGATATCCTGGTATGATGTGTTGATAATTTAAATATTGTTATATGCATTCTGCTTTCATATTGCACAACTGTCTACTCTTATATTCTAGCACAACAACTAGGTTTTTTCTAAAACCTACGAGCTTACCAACATAATGTTAACCTTTTCGAATATCATTTTTAGGTGATCAGTATTTTAGATTGGAGGTAAAGAAGTATAAGATTTTACAATGACTATGATACTTTTCCAAGGACACACGTGTATTTCATAGTTAAGATTGTATTCAATGTAACATTGTAAACCATATTTTGGTATTAAATTTTAGTGTAATCTTATATCTTATGCGATGTAAATCATATGTCGTATCCCGTGTTTCCGCTTTTAGCAGGGTGTGACATGGAGAGCCATCTCGGCATCTAGCTAACTTTGTCGGTATCACTAGATCCAGTTGAATGATAGGTCGCATACAAAAGCACGTAAACATGTATGAATTGATAAACATAAACAATCAATTAACAATAAATTAAGCAGTCGATATAAACAAACCAAACATTTAAATCTTCATAACCATGGCTAATACCCAAGGGTATTAGCCCTTAATCATTGTAAGCACTAGAAGAGTAATAATTCAACCAAGGTAAACTAACTGAGTTAAACGAATAATACCAAAAATCAAATGATTACTAGAGTATAGGAGATTACACGATGTTTCTTATAGAATTAATAGCTTTGCTTGACCTCTTCTGCCCCTCTTGTCTTCTGAAAATTGAATTTTATGGTTAAGGTATCGAAAATATGATCAAGCACACTGAAAACCCATTTTTAGGTTTTCTATTTATACTATTTAGAATTTGGTCATACGCCGTATTGGTTGATGTCAATACGGCATATTGGAGGTTTCTTGGAGTAGGGACCACGTTCAATATCTTCCAGAATCTTCATATACTATATGTTGAATAAGGCGTATGGAAATCCTCTGGATACGGCATATAAGACTTTGTTCTTCGTGGTTTCTTGTGAAGTGCAGGCACAGATACGTCGTATCTTCCTTGATGGATACGGCGTCTAGAATGTCAGAACAGTTTCTTTATATTTCTTCGTTTAAGCTCCAGAATGCGTGCCTTTTAGCTAATCTTCACAAAGTACTCCATAATTACTGAAATTCTCAAATATAAATGATTAATTAACAATTCTTGCAATAATTACACAAAATAGGTAATTTACATAGGATAAATGATGGTATAAAAATGACGCTATTTGATGTCATCAACTACCTTACTTGTGCGTTGCCTTAACGAAATATTACATAGACAGCGGGTTCGTGTAATTCGTTCATAACTTAGAAAATACTTACACGGATCATTATAAGGGTGACAAAGCAACATAATCTGGAGAAACATAATAAGGAGTAATGCACGATTAAGCAAATACATTTGTTTACCATATAGTTATCACCAAAGTAGATTAGATTTATAATTAGTTTAATTAGTTAAAAACCAACCAACCTCTCAAACTATGATTTTTACTTGCTTTTATATAAATATAAAAATACAAAAAACTCTTCTCTCAACCCTTAGACCTCTGTTAGATTGTGTAAAAGCCTTCCCAACCTATTCCCCTAGAGAACGATAACAACCCCCGAGTCTTGCCTTACTACACTACAACGGTTAGGTGCTCTGCCTAGAGAGTAGTAAAACTCCTTGCGAGTTGCAAAACCCGCATCAAGGTCTTCCTAACTTTAAATACAATAAAGATCACCTATGTTCTGCATGTGAGCGGGGAAAAAGCAAGAAATCTTCTCATCCACCTAAATTGGTTTCAAGCACTCATTCCACATTGGAATTGTTACATATGGACTTATGTGGGCCAATGAGGGTAGCAACCATCAACGGAAAGAAGTATACTCTAGTGATCATTGATGATTATTCTCAATTCACATGGGTATATTATCTTCACACTAAAGATGAGACCCTATAGATCATAAAGAAGTTTATTGCTCAAGTTCAGTTGAATTACAACGCCAAAGTTCACAAGATTTGAATAGACAATGTCACTGAATTCAAAAACGCAACTCTTAAGGCTCATTATGAAAAGTTAGGCATTATGCAACGATTTTCGAATGCTCGAATTCCTCAACAAAATTGTGTTGTTGAATGACGCAATCGTACTCTTGTCGAGGCTGCATGCACAATGCTTATCTTTTTATGATTACCAGAATTTCTTTAGGCTGAGGCAAATTCCATTGCTTGCTTTACTCAAATCGGTCAAATCATTATATAGAGGAACAACAAATCCATCTGAACTCCTTCACGGCAGAAAACCAAATGTGGAGTACTTTTATGTATTCAGTTCACTTTGTTATCCAACAAATGATCAAGAAGTGTTGGGTTTAGTTCCTGAGCCCTTCAGTCTTTCAATAGATTTAAACATAAAATCCCCTAAGTTACTCAAGCTAAAGTAGTTCAGATTGAGATGCTAAAGTTCCTTCAACATCAGCTCTTCAGGTCCTTAGAAGATTGGGAAGTATCCTTCTTCAGTTATTCAGGGCGGTACAATAACTGAAGAAGTCCCTTGGTTATTGGAGCATCATTCCTGCGTTGGTTGACAAAGTTCAAGCTGAACGAGTCTTATCTCCTTAACAAAAGCTAAAACATAAGTTTCACTTCTAGAAGGTTTACAAGGCGGGAAAAAAATTGCTTTATGCTAAAAGGAATAAAGTAATCTCCTTTGGAAAAGGTGCTTCTAAAGTCAGCAGAGAAGTACATTCGCTTTTTCTTAAAGGACTGTAGCTGTTACTCTAAAGCATGTCAAAATTTAATATTATCTCAACCACCTATTAGATGTGTGACACGCGTACTAGGTTAACTTGTAAACCCTAATCTCTTTGCCTATAAAAGGAAAGAGATTCTCATAGTAAATGTTATCTTTTCCAATTAATGTGAAAACACATTGAAGAGTTCACTTATCTCTCAAACAAACTGACTCATACCACTGAAAGCTAAAGCTTTAGTTTTTGTCATAACAAGTTTATTTTCTTAAACTCTTAACATAGGTTAAAGTTTAAGTTCGAAGGAGATAACACCCCAATTGTCATTCAACCACCTTGCTATTCCGTAAGCAAGGTATATCATAAATTCTTTATTTAATTCTAATAAAAGTCTATACGTTGAAAAGTACTTCTGTATGTTTTAAACTTGTTCTTTATATTGTTTATATATATATGTTTAAAACTCACTTCGTTCCATGGAATATGATTAGTCTAAATTGATAAACTTTATATCACATTTCAAGGGACCAACAAGTGGTATCAGATTAGAGCAGTTTGATTTATAAAACATTTTTAAAAGTTTTATATAACTGATCAAAAAAAATTTAAAATCAAGATCCATAAAAATGGCAGCAGAATTACCACAGACTCTTGAATATAGAGGTGGCCAGTTAAATGCTGCTCCTGTACTAGAGGTGGAAAATTTCACCAATTGGAAAAAGAGGTTCCGTTGCCACATAATTGGTATTGAACCTTAATTTAAAAACATCATTAAAAATGGTCCTTTTATCCTTATGACAGCTGGTCAAAGGAAGCCTGAAGGAAAATGGATAGAAGATGAGAGAAAGGCTGCTAACTTAGATCAACGACTCAAAACTCTCATCATGTTTGTTCATCCTGATGACCAATTGAACTCTGTTATAAACTGTTTGACAGCTAAATCTACCTGGGATGACATGATATTATATCATCAGGGCCTCTATGATATAAAAGAAAGTAGGGTCATGGACCTAAAGCTGTGTTACAACACCTTCAAATTCAAATAAGGTGAAACCTTAACACAAACTTTCACCAGATATAAAGCTTTGAAGAATGACTTAGTAAATGATGGCATCAAACTTTCAAAGCTTAAAATAAACACTGGTTATATAAATGGGTTACCAAAGAAGTGGCTAAGTTTCTTCCAAAGTCTTAGAAACATAAATCATGTGAAAGAATCTGAGCTTGCTTTTCTATTTGGTAAACTCAAATATGAAAAAATCCTCATAGATAGTATTTATGAGATTGAAAAGAAGAAATCTCTTGTCACTGCAACACCCTTGTTTACTGCTTTCATTTCTACCTCTATTGTTCAGGACTTTCAAGATAGTCATGACGATGAAGAGGATACAAGAAGCAGTCAAGAATACTTGAATGACCTAGAAGAGTGTCACACCCCGTTTAAGGCGGAAACATGAGGCGTGATGGAGGGATTGATCGTCATAACACATGGTGTCGACATAGAGAAAACTAAAATGCATGCCAGAAAAAGTGTCACGAAGTTCTCTAAACTCAAGTGGATACTTGTGTCGTGACTTGTCGAATCACGACACATAGTCTGAAGTATTACAAGCCAAGCTCCCACACATGGGGTAATACAAGTCTAGAAATGATCCAAAATACATAACTGAAAACAAAGTTCTAATGCAGTCATTCAAGAAAAAATCCTCAAGGGATACTCTTAGGTCTGCTAAGGGCCTTTGTGGAAACTAGAGGAGGGGGGGGGGCTAAATAGTTTACAGTTTCT
>BQNB010038699.1:17061-48574 GCA_026074375.1 Tanacetum coccineum | reverse complement strand
GTCTGCGTGTTCCAGGTATAATATATTTATGCTATTTTATCCAATCTAAACAAAATAATATAATTTACATTTATTTAACCATTATAAACCACCAATTTATATATCCGGTTTTTAAAATATTCATAAAACCTTGTAATAATTTTCATTAATCAATTTCATTAACCAAACGAACCCTTATTGAAACTGCTCACCCAAACGCGCCCTATTGCTGCCACTATACCAAACGCACCCTATTTTGTTGACTGCACAACCAAACACCCCTTTTGGGTGTTTCCCCGCAAACCAAACGCGCCCTATGGCTGTTTTAACAGCCAAACGCACCCGCTTCTATAAAACTAACCAAACCAAACACACCTCTTGGTGTTAACAGCCAAACCAAACGCTCCCTTGAAGCGTTTCAGCTAAACCAAACGGATCCTAGTTGTTTCTATATCCACCAAACGTACCCTAATCTATTTTCCGCCAAACCAAACACACCCTTTGGTGTTCGACAGCAGCCAAACGCACCATCGGCTGATTCCTAGCCCACCAAACACACACTCGGGGCGTTTTAACAAAACCAACCGCACCCTTGTGCGGTTTATGAAAGCCGAACGCACCCTTACGGTGTTAGACCACCGGGACAAACGCCCTTTGTGGTGTTTTTGATAAACCACAACGCACCCTACTTGGGTGTTAAACCCGAAACCAAACGCACCTTTTTGGTGCTAAACCCACAGCCAAACGCACTCTGCTAATAAACCATACGCACCCTTGTTATGGTGGTGACGAGGTGTCAGCTGCAGCAGCAGCGACGGTGGAGGGAGAGGGTGATGTTGGTGGCTGTCGGCGGCGAAGATGGGGCCCGACAGCAGCGACTGGAGAAGGCCACGATGGTGGTTTGAAGGTGATTCGGATGTGTGGATAGTGGTGGTGTGCGTCGGTGTAGGCGGCGGTGTCGCCGGAAATCTTGCCCGGAAAAATAGGAGGCGCCGGAATTTGTGGGAGAGTATGTGTGTGATTAGGGTTAATGAAATGAGAAGAAAAACCTAATTAGGTTTACATATATATATTTGAAAATTGTATATAAAAAAATGTCAAACATAACATAGTCTAGGGAGTTTTTAGGTAAATATTATCATAGGGTCCAAAATGTAATTTTTGTTAATTAATGGTTCGGGTCTCGTATGAGCGACTTAACGGATGATTCAAAATATGAAACTTGTGCCATTGTTTTCCAAATCATTTTTCTGATAAAAATGAGTATTTACTTGATAATATTCTATAAATATTTTTATAACATTTAAAATAAATATCTGTTATTTATTTTGTGACTCAGTTAAAATAAAAATAAATTTTAACTCGGATATTCGCGTTATCGACAACGCTTAAATAAGTAAAATATTAAATAATTTTATTTAATATTTTTATTAAATAAATAGTGATAATTAAAAATAAAATTTAATTATTTTTTGTGTGTCGGTACCCGTTGTGTGCAGTTTTTAAAACTTTGCGGGGCTGTTTTAGCCCTCTTCTGCTTGTTTTCAAGTCTCGGGTAAAACTAACAAGTTGTCTGAAATATCGTTTTATATCAAATTGCTTTAGGGTCCAAATCGTGAAAACGTGATTTAGTGGTTCGTTTTTGATAAATCAACTAAGAATTAATATATATCCTTTTTCGTTTTTGAATCAAATAAGTTACAATAACATTCTTTGAGAGACTGTAATATTTAAATATGATCTTATAATTTTTTAAATATTTTTATAAGGTTTTGTTCCGACAACTTTACCGGTCACACGGTAATTGTTTTTTATGCGACCATGAACGACCAAAGTTAACAAGGTCAAGTTGTTAGGACTCGAAAGTCAAAGGTTAAAATAGTCCTTTAAAAATTTCGAAAAAAATTCTCGGATGTTACACCAAACACATCGAAATACGTCACCACTTTCTTTGTGATAATGTCCAGAAAGGACAATATTCAATCGAAAAAGTGTCGTCTGTCGACAACATCGCCGACATTCTTACTAAACCCCTTAAACGTGAATCGTTTAACTATCTACGTCTTGGTTTAGGAATGATGGAACACATTCCATAAACCTTATGTGGCCGCTTCTCCTTCTTCTAGTTTTGATTCTAGTCCGTGTTCCATTCTGTGTCGTAACAACTTGAATACTTCATCCGAAGTACTTTAAGCATTTTTGATTTGCGAAATGCAAATTAAAATGTCACTCCTCTTGTGGTAATTTTCATCAAAACTCAGTCCAAAAACCCTTTTACTGAGGACGACCACCATATAGGCGGTCCTCCCAATATATTTGGGACAGCCAGGAGATATGGGACCGCCATCAGCAGACCATAATATGGAACACTTAAACAAAAATTTTCAAAACATAAAAACAAACACTCCTTTATCTGCTGCACTCGACCCAAAACCCACCAAAACTCAAATTCAACCATTAAAACATCAATTGAAGATCAAATCAACACTAATAATCAATCCTAATATCACAAAGATCGTCAATTGTAAGTCATTTCATCTATTTTCTTTCAATTTGAGTCTAGGGTTCATGATGAACACCAAAAATTAAAATTGTTAATTTTCATGTTTTCTTTCAATTTTGTACAATTAAGACAACTAGGATACAATGTATAACTAATATGCTTCCCGTAGATATAGGATTTGCATAGATTAGTGAATTTTTTGTAAAATTGATTTCGAACCAAAACCCCAATTTTATTTTCAAATCACTCACGTTAGGAACATAACAAAATTGTTGTTATGCATTGTTAATCCAATACAAAAATGTTTTCAAACACATGCATAATGATCTCATGAACAAATTTCAAGATACATAAATCATATGTATTTTTCGACTTGTTTGGAAGAGCAAAATCAAATTAAGGAGCGTTTGGATTAACTCTTTGGATTTTATGTTTAGGTCGAGTTAATCGTTACTCAACATTTGTTACATATAGGCACACACTAGGCATCTCGTTAAATGAAGGAATCTCACTACAATTATCTTTTCTAATTTTAGGTGAAACTTTGGAAGATGAATTACGGTACACAAAATCATACGTTCCAACAATCTTAAACGAAAACTATATTCTTGATATCTTAAAACCCATCATTCGAAACTTATAATGTAGGTCAATCCATTAAGGTCACCCTATATCTCCTGAATACAATAAATACGATAAATATTTCAAACCATTTTTCTAGATTATAAAGACTTTTGAAAATATATGAACTCCATGAAGAAATTTGTCCAAGATTTCTACTTGAATTTTGTTCTTCAATAGAAATCACCAAAGATCACAATCTAAAATATTCTTATACATTTTGGGCATTGAAAAGAACATTTAAGTTCTCACTCGAGTTATTTGCCTCAATACTCTGAAGAACCCTCTCTCGACTCTTTGTGTTTTAGGGGGG
Organism: Tanacetum coccineum; assembly: GCA_026074375.1. NCBI lineage: Eukaryota > Viridiplantae > Streptophyta > Magnoliopsida > Asterales > Asteraceae > Tanacetum > Tanacetum coccineum. The sequence continues at coordinate 45,158 of BQNB010038699.1, read as the reverse complement.
GGAATAATTCCCGTTAAACTCTTACTTCCTACAATCAAACACGGATCAAGAACTAGAAAAGAATGAGAAGAGAGGGTGTCTCTAGAGAGAGAAAGAAGAGGAGAGGAGAGATGAGAGAATTATGGAAATGGAATTTATTTAGAAAATGAACCAACTAACTCTTTTTAAATAGAAAAGAGGTTTTTACTACCCCGACACTTAAGTGACGCGCGGATATTTAACTAGGACATCAGGCTCGGGTTGTGCTTGGGATTAAACCCGAAACATATCAAATCCTTCACTTCTAAATCAACAAGATCAAGAAATCGAAATGAGAAAGAGAAGGAGTTATTTCTAGAGAGAGAATAAGAAGAGAGAGAGAGAGGATGAGAGAATATGGAAATGAACTATTTAGAAATATGAACAACTATCTCTATATCAAATAGGAAAGAGTTTATATACCCGTGACAACATTAAGTGAGCCGTGGCGAGGATTTTTAAACTAGGGACTAGGCTCGGGTTTGCTTGGGATTAAACCCGAACATAATTACCAATATAAGATTAACTTATCAAGCCCCCCGGGAATTCACGATGATTATTATTACAACGTTAACTATATTAGAGACTGAAGTCCATCGTAGAGTGTACCGAAACTTCCTTGTTTGATCACTACAATTGAGGCTAACTATCTCCCCCAAACGTGAGGTCTTGAACACAGGAACGAGCTTCCTTTATTGCTCGATAAAAATTGAGGCTAACAATTCTCCTCGAAGTGAGGTTCATTGATGACACTCCTTCATGAGATCAGTGAGATTGTTTTGTAGTTTAAGCTTGAGTGTTCTTGGTTTTGTCTTCGTTGTAGCTTGTTCTTCATGCTTTGCGCTTGGCTAAGTTTGTGCGATCTTGTGTCTTTGGACCAACCATGGCTCATACTATTGCATTATCTTGAATAATGCTTTATTTCAGAGTTTGCGGAAGTCTTTGTCTTTAAACTCTTGAGCTTTCTAGAATAGTATGCTTCGTAGATTGTAGATTTGAATGGATTGAGGTTGCCGTTACCACCCGTTTGACTCTGCAGGTTTACGTTAGTGATTGATAGAGAAAATTTGATTAAAAAATCAATCGACGGGTCACCCTTAAAGAGTTTTTGTAACACATCGAGGAGTGTCATTTGTTTTTTATCAAATTTTCTCTCACCGTTCATTCATCATACTGGACCAATTGATATCCAGTTGTCACAAGTTTGATTCATATAGTATCTCGCAGTTCACCTACCAAGAGCTTGGTTTTGTTTGTCGGCTAAGCCTAGGATATCCATCTTCATTGTGGAATACATTAGTATCACTCGGATGTTATGGCAAATATCACAATGTATTGCGTAGGACTCTTGATAAAGCTTGTGAACTTGATGATGTTCAACAAGTGTTTTGAAATCGGAATGTGTCCTAACAGATTTTTTATGATCTCTTGGCTCTAGACTGATTAGTGCATTTTGGTTTTAGTACTCGGAGGCTGGAGCTGATTGCCACCTATTCAATATCAACAATCTCGAAGTGAGATGTCAATAGATAATGTGTGTATCTCTGTGACAAATGAGACAGTTTTGTTAGAGAAACCCGAATGCTGAGAGGGGGTTGTGCATTGATCACTGGTCCATGATGTCATTTTTCAATGTCAGCAATCAACTTGTGATTTGACAGATTATGTATGTCCCGGTTTCTGCATTAAGTTGTGTGGAGGGCTTCTTTCCTTTAACACTTTTATCATACATTTCTTTTTCATTCTTCAACGCCTTCAATGCTTACCAGGATGTCATTACTAACACCTTGTTGTGATTGTTCCAGTGTTAGCTCAATCTTAGTCGGCATTATTCCCATATACATTCATCTCCAATCATACCTAAGGACTGCTATTTCTAACTTTGGATTATCCTTGGGTAGATCCTCCGGTTCTGGTTGGATCATAGGATTGATTCCGTAAACCTAACCACCTTTGACTTCGATTCGTCATGAAAATTAAGATGTCGTTTTGTGTATTAAATCGGAACCATAAACTTTTTCTTCTGCCACATTGGAGTCGAATAGATCATATTTTAATTACATTTTCTCCCATTATTTTAAATAATAAACACTTAGTTTTTGAAATACCTTGTGATTAAAATATGTCATGAAAAATCTATGGGAGAAAATATGGCCAGCATAAATGGTTTGGAACATTTTGATAAGTTTTTGTACTAAATAAGAATGGTCTTGATGATGTATAAAAAAGAACATTAAAAACTTGTTTTTTTCGAAAACTCCCCCTCAAAAACATTAGGAATTAATTGGAGAATTGTTGTCTTTTGAAAAACATTGTGAGGGATGGAGTGTAGGACTCTTATTAACAACTTCTGAACTTGATGATGTTCAACAAGTGTTTGTAATGGAATGCGTCCTAATGAGATTTATTTATTGATCTCTTGGCTCTAGACTCGATTAGTACATTTTGGTTTTAGTACTCGGAGACTGGAGTAGACTACCACCTATTCAATATCAAGTAACTCAGAGTGAGAAAGTCAATAGAAGTCGTGTGTATCTTCGTGACAAATAAGATAAGTTTCTGTTGAGAGAAACTCGAATAGCTAGGAAGGGTTGTGCATTGCATCACTGGGTCCATGATGTCATTCTTCAATATTAGAATTCATCTTTGTGAAAACCGGTAGATTATATATTGACCTGGTTTCTGCCTAAAGTGTGTAGAGGGCTGCTTTATTTTCACCCTTTATCCATACATTTCTTTTTCATTCTTTAACCCCTTCCATGCTTACCAAGACATCATTACTAATACCTTGTTGTGATTGTTCTAGTGTTAGCTCAATCTTAGTCGGCATTATTCCCTTATTCTTATTCATCTCCAATCATACCTAAGGACTGATATTTCTAACTATAGAGTGTCATTGGGTAGATCCCTCTTGTTCTGGTTGGATCATAAGACTGATTCCAAACTTAACCACCTTATGACTTCAGAATCATCGTGAAATTAAGATGTTGTTGGGTATGAGATTGTAACCATAAAACCTTTTTTCGTAGAGTATAAAGAACTTAGAGTCATTTAGATCACTTATTATTTTCAAGATCACGTTTTAATTACATTTCTCCCTTTATTTTAGATACTAATTAACTTAGTTTTTGAAATACCATGTGATTAAAATTTGTTATGAAAATCCTGTAGGAAAAATATTATTAGCATGAATTATATGGAACATTAACTTGCTCCCCCTCAATTTTGCATATGTTTGACACCCAAAACAATGATACCAAGTTGTAAAATAAATATAAAATTAAGGGTTAGCAATTTTGAGCACACAATTTTGAAAAATTATGAATTGTCATTGAAGAATTCTTGAAAAATTATGCTCAACCACTTAATCATCTTATAACATACATTTTATTGAGTAGTCATCATTGTTACTTAGTTGTTATTAAGAGATTTTTTATAATGTTTTGAATACAAAAGAATTGTCGTGAGATGATGTATCTAAAATCATTAAAACTTTGTTTTTCGAAAAACTCCCCCTCAAACATTGACTCATTTAAAAATGACACCAAATGTAGAATAATTGTCTTGTAAAACAATATGAGGGATGGAGTGTTGAACACACAATTTTAAAATATTATGAATCATCAGTGAGAAATTCTTGAAAAATTGTGTCTAGCTTTTTGAAAAACCAAATGTTAAAAGACTTCTCTTCTAACGCTAAAGATAAGCGCACTTATTCGTACACTCTCCTTTGTCGTTCGGGTCCGAGTTGCAATCTGAGAGTAATTACAAGTCATTGAGAAAATAGAAATGACATGTTTTGAAAACATTGTTTCTTAAACTCCTGTTCGAACTTCATTTACACGCCCGTGTCGATGTTAATCAACATTTCTAGGTACGTAAATGTTATCGATTCCAAGAGACATGTCAAGAAGAATATTTTTGTGAAACATTTTCTGATTTTTTGATTTTGTATTTTCTTTTTGAAATTTTATATTTTTGTATCTTTTTTTGAAATTATATATTTTTGTATTTTTTTTGAAATTTTATATTTTTGTATATTTTTTGAAATTTTATATTTTTATATTTTTTCTTTTTTTCATAAATATGTACATGTCGATGTTTGATGGAATATCAAGCAGATTCATTTGTCAGAACCTCCAGTTCTACTGGAGTCAAACATCTCATACCAATTCGTCTGACAAGATACTGAAACCTATCTTCGGGTAAGGCTTTAGTAAACATATCAGCTAATTGGTATTCAGTTCTGACAAAGTACAATTCAATTATACCATTTTCAACCTGTTCCTTGATGAAATGATATCGAGTATGGATGTGCTTGGTACGGGAGTGCTGCACGGGGTTGCATGAGATTGCTATGGCTGACTAAGAGTCGCAGTACAACGGTATTTTGTTGTAGTTGAAGCCATAATCTTTAAGCTGTGTCCTCATCCACATTACTTGAGGCACAAACATGCAGAAACACCACGTACCACCTCCTGCTGATGACATGCAGTGCAATCCTGCTTTCTTTTAACATCCAACTAACACTTTCACCTAGGAACTGTATTCCTCCAGAGTGCTTTTGCGAGTATCAATGCATCCGGCATGGTCAGCATCTGAACAAGTTGTTAGTTCGAAGCCAGAACCCTTCGGATACTAGAGTCCCATGTTAATGGTATCCCTTAAGTATTAAAAGATCATTTTTTAACCTCTGGAGGAGTTTTTTTCATTCGGTCTTGCTTGATATCTTGCACAATAACATATTGCTTGCACTATGTCTGGTCTACTAGATGTCAGATACATGAGTGGCCCGATTTTACTATGGTAGTCAGTTTGGTCTACGGGTTCACCACTCAAGTCTGCATCTAATTTAGGTTTCGTAGCCATTGGTGTACCAATGCTTTATCTTTTTTCCATACCATGTTTTTTAAGTATCTCTAAAGTGTACTTGGCCTGATTAATAAAGATACCTCGTGGGGATTGGTGGATCTGAAGTCCTAAAAAGAATTTCATTTCCCCCATTAAAGACATCTCAGATCTACTGTGCATTAATTTTCAAATCGTTTAGAAAATTTAGGGTTTGTAGACCCAGGAGTGGATGAGGATGGTCATGGCAACGGTAGAATGTCTGCACAAGTAGAAATGTCCTCCCCGTATTTTACAGAATAGAGTCGGGGCCGCCCCCCCCCCCCTACTCCACCCCTCAATTATACCTTTAGTAAAACCTTTGGACATCAGGAAATTTGAGAGTTCATTATACCAGGCTCTCGGAGCTTGCTTTAATCCATATAGAGCTTTCCTTAAACGGTAAACTTTTTCTGGATGATCAGGATCAACGAACCCATCTGGTTGTGCAACATAAACCTCTTCCTTCAGTGAACCATTAAGAAATGCCATTTTTACGTCTATCTGATAAATTGGAAAAGACTTGTGTGCATCATAAGTGACGAAAATCCGAACAGCTTCCAAGCGAGCAACTAGAGCAAATGATTCCTCGAAATCAATACCCTCTTCCTGAGCATATCCCTTAGCTACAAGTCATGCTTTGTTGCGAAATGACAGGAGTTTGGTTGAGGGGGGGTCATCGATGTGCGGGGGGGCTTTGTTTGGGGGCTTTCCTTAACACTTTAGCTTGATTACGTTCTTGCCAAAGGGTTTGTCAACGAGTTCCCAGACTTGGAGTCTGTCAAACTGATGAAGCTCTTCCTGCATTGCTTCTATCCATGCGAGAAATCAGCAATAATTCTTCTCACGTATGCAGTATACTTTACAAACCATACTAAGTAAAACATGGTAACATCAAAGTCAATTAAGTCCTGGATGTACACATTTCCCCCCATGATGGTTGCGAACTCTCGAAAGCATCATTGTCGTGTACGTCCATATACTCGAGAAGTTCTTGTCATAAGCACAAATCTTGAAATCCAAATGAACCATTACTCTCTTGACTTCAAAAACCATAGAAGGAGATGAAGCAAGACTCAAGAACACTTGGTATAATCAAGGTCTTGTATATGAATGTCATTGAAGAGCTTTGAATATTTTGCTTAGAATATGAAGTATCGTTGTCTTGGAATAGCACAAAAATACCCGTGAGAAGTGCATGATTACATCTTAACCTTTTATATTTTTTTTTTTTTTAAAAAAACCTCCCCCTTCCCCCCCCTGGCCCTTTTTAACTTTACCAACCTTGTATTCTGTCGGCTATTGTCATGACCACTTGGTGAAGTAAACCCGATATACCAAACTTGAAACTAAAGTAAAATCCCCCAAATTTGTTACTTAAGCTTGCACTGTTGTTGATTAAAGAACGGTGTAAAGAAATGGTACCGCAACAAATCCCTAAGTACTCTATACCTAACATTAAAATGTATAATAAGTACAACACCTATTAAAACTATCCACATCTGCATCTGCGTGTGACACTGAGTACTACAATGTAACTCCTTTAAGTGATAGCTATACACTATGAGTACTACAACGTAACTCCTTACATCAGTTATAACTAGATAATCCAAGTCTTAATCATACCTGTTTTATACGTTCAAGTAAGTTATCATTGAAATCATGCATCCAACCAACCCCGATTTCAAGATAAAATAAGTAGACGCCTTCATGAAATCCGACTTCAATCGCAAATAAGGGATACCAAACCAAACTTGTGATCACTTGTCATCGTAATCCAAATCTTTTAGTTGCTCAAGGCTACAACCAACAAGAGGGCATCAATTATGATGAAACTTATGCCCCGGTTGCTAGACTTGAGTCCATTAGAATATTATTAGCTTATGCTTGTGCCTTAGATTTTAAACTATTCCAAATGGATGTAAAAAGTGCATTCCTGAACGGTTTTATCAATGAGGAGGTATACGTGGCACAACCTCCGGGATTCATTGATTTTGAAAAACCGGATCATGTTTATAAATTAAAGAAAGCTTTATATGGTCTTAAACAAGCACCCAAAGCTTGGTATGATAGATTAAAAGCTTTTCTTATTAAACATGAATATAAAATGGGAATGGTAGATAACACTCTTTTTACTAAGAAGAAAAGTTCAAATCTCATCATTGTTCAAATATATGTCGATGACATTATATTCGGTTCGACTTGTCAAGACATGTGTGATGAATTTGCCAAAATCATGCATGACGAGTTCGAGATGAGCATGATGGGTGAACTTAACTTCTTCCTTGGATTACAAATAAAACAAATGGAAGATGGTATCTTCTTTAATCAATCTAAGTATATTAAAGAAATGCTTAAGAAATTTGGTCTAGAAGATTCTAAACCAATGAAAACCCCCATGTCCTCCGATACTAAACTCACGAAAGATGAAGAGTGTGAGTCGGTAGATAGTACCAAGTATCGAGGCATGATAGGTAGTTTATTATACCTAACGGCAAGTAGGCCCGATATCATGTTTAGTGTCTGCCTTTGTGCTCGCTTCCAAGAGGCTCCCAAAACCTCTCACCTTGAAGCGGTTAAGCGTATCTTCCGATACATTAAAGGCACTACACACTTAGGATTATGGTATCCTAAGGGGACCGACATAGAAACCGTAGTATATGCCGACTCTGATCATGCGGGAGATTATGTGGACCGAAAGAGCACTAGCGGTATTTGTACGTTCGTGGGATGTTGTTTAACATCTTGGTTCTCGAAGAAACAAATCGATCTTGCTATATCCATTATACGTAAGCGCCGGAAAGGCATGTCAACAAGCATTATGGATGAAACAAGCTCTCATCGACTACGACGTACGACTCAATGACGTTCCCATCATGTGCGACAACAAAGGCGCATTTGACCTTAGGAAAAACCCAGTGCAACATTCTCGTACCAAACACATCTAAATACGTCACCACTTTCTTTGTGATAATGTCTAGAAAAAACATATCTTAATCGAAAAAGTGCCGTCCGTCGACAACATCACCGACATTCTTGGTTTAGGAATGATGGAACACATTCCATAAAATGTCACTTCTCCTTCTTCTAGTTTCGATTCTAGTCCGCGTTCCATTTCGTGTCATGAAAACTTGAATACTTCATCCGAAGTACTTTAAGCATTTTTAATTCGCGAAATGCAAATTAAAATGTCACTCCTCTTTGTTAAATTTTTGTCAAAAACTCAAGTCCAATACCCTTTACTGAGGGCGGCCCCCAATATATTTGGGACCGCCAGGAGATATGGGACCGCCATCAGCAGACCATAATATGGAACACTTAAACAAAATTTTTCAAAACACAAAAACAAACACTCCTTTATCTGCTGCCATTGACGAACACGACCCAAAACCCACCAAAACTCAAATTCAACCATTAAAACATCAATTGAAGATCAAATCAACACTAATAATCAATCCTAATATCACAAAGATCATCAATTGTAAGTCATTTCATCTATTTTCTTTCAATTTGAGTCTAGGGTTCATGATGAACACCAAAAATTAAAATTGGGGATTTTCGTGTTTTCTTTTAATTTTGTACAATTAAGACAACTAGGATACAATGTATAACTAATATGCTTCCCGTAGATATAGGATTTGCATACATTAGTGAATTTGTTGAAAAATTGATTTCGAACCAAAACCCCAATTTTATTTTCAAATCACTCACGTTAGGAACATAATAAAATTGTTGTTATGCATTGTTAATCCAACCCAAAAACGTTTTCAAACACATGCATAATGATCTCATGAACAAATTTCAAGATACATAATTCATATGTATTTTTTGACTTGTTTGGAAGAGCAAAATCAAATTAAGGAGCGTTTGGATTAACTCTTAGGATTTTATGTTTAGGTCGAGTTAATCGTTACTCCACATTTGTTGCATATAGGCACACACTAGGCATCTCGTTAAATGAAGGAATCTCACTACAATTATCTTTTCCAATTTTAGGTGAAATGACTTTGGAAGATGAATTACGGTACACAAAATCATACGTTCCAACAATCTCAAACGAAAACTATATTCCTGATATCTTAAAACCCATCATTCGAAACCTAGAATGTAGGTCAATCCATGAAGGTCGCCCTATATCTCCTGAATCCAATAAATACGATAATATTCAAACCCTTTTTCAAGTTATCAAACTTTCAAAAATATATGAACTCCATGAAGAAATTTGTCCAAGATTTCTACTTGAATTTTATTCTTCAATAGAAATCACCAAAGATGACAATCTAAACATCTTCTTAACATTTTGGGCATTGAAAAGAACATTTATGTTCTCACTCGAGTTATTTGCCTCAATTATCTCCATTCCATGTGAAGAAGAATGTTCTTGCTCTGAAGAACCCTCTCTCGACTCTTTGAAAACTAATCAAGAGTCAAACACACCTTATCAAACACACATTCCAACACCAAAGGAAATTATCCAATCAATCACAACAACCGGACAATTTTTTTTTTGAAACATAATCCTCAAGGAAGAACTTCGTCATGACATAAGATCTAGGAAAGAAATCATTCAAGATAATGCCTTTGGCACTCAAAATGACTCACTATTTCTTCCTGCACTCAAAATGACTCACTATTTCTTCCTCCACCTAATAGGAATACACCTACCTCTCCTACTACAACCAATTCTTCATCATCTCTTTCACCTCCACAAAACCCATCTCCAAACCAAATAGCACATGAACTTCATCACTTGTCTAATCTTCTTGAGATTAATCTCCAACAAGTAATTGATGCCACAAATCCTTCACCTCCTACCTCACCATGCATCTCTCCACCTTCCTTAGATCAAGTAAACCTTCATTCAGATGACCTTAACCGTATCAAATCTCTCATCATTGGTCCTTCCACTCAATTTCCATCCTCAATAACAACCTCCTCACCATAATTGAACAATCTCAAAAGCTTAATAATAAACAACCCCTTTTTTATTATGACATCTTCTACCTTTCAAGAATCAACTAGTGTAGATCTATGCCTTATTATGTCTTTATGATTATCTACTATCCATTGTAATGATTCATACAAATGTTGTATGAATGTGTCTTAGCTCTAGTTTTATTTTATGTTGAATGTACTTGAATGTATTAGTTGAATGTTCTAAGTGTTTTGAGTTTCTGTTGGCTGAATGAAATTCTTCTTTTGTTAAAATTAAATACAATGTGTTTAACTTGAAGATATTTGTCTTGCACTTGTACTTTTAACCTTGTTTTGTAGCACATAATTTTCGTAATATCGTTCCCTTGGTGCCTGCCGAACAAGGGGAAGCACACATCAAGGGGGAGTCTTGATATCGTCAATTTCTTTTTTCCTTCGATAACTCGACGATCATTCTTATGAATTCGACAAAAAGGGGGAGAAATGGAACATAACTCATTTAATAATTTGACATCTTTAATTTTATTTAAAATGATTTTATATTTTGTCATCATCAAAAAGGGGAGATTGTTAATACAAATAATGTCTAAAAACGTATTATAATTGTTTTAAGACCTCTTAATCGTTTTGAAAATATCAGAAATGTAAAAACCTTTACAATAAAAATAAACTTTACAAATTACAAATGTAAAATCTATATTCTAGAGATTATATCACTTTAAGGTGAAACAAACAAATAATTAAGCATGATATATGATCAAAAATATTTTCTCTAATCCTCATTTTAATTCTACAAAAGTATTTTCTCAAAAATACATTTACAAAATATTTTATAATTAAAAGAAAAGTTTTATTAAAAAATTAAAATTTGAAATTCAAATTTTCCCCCAAAAATAGAAGGTTCCATAACAGATACAACCTTCACAACAAAAAGACAAAAAAGGGAGCGTAGTCTAGTGGCGACCCCCTTATAGACCTGGCGGCCCCGCTTTAATAATAAGGGACCGGCCATGACCCAGCCATCCAGATGAACGTGTTGTAACAACTGGCAATTTCAGAATTTAAATGACTATTTTACCCTTTGACTTTTCAGGTCCGACTTGACTTTTTTTTGACTTTCGATCTTTTATTGTCACATAAAAACGATTACCGCGTAACCGGTAATGTTTTCGGAACATATTTTAAATAATAAATCATATTTATTATTACATATCTCATGTGCAAAGTTATTTTTAACTTATTTGACTTGAAAACGAAAAGATATACGTTATTTTAAGTTGACTTATCAAAAACGAACCGCTATATTCACGTTTTCACGACTCACTCTAAAGCAATTATGATGAAAACGACATTATCCGGACACTTTTAGTTTTGAATGAGACCGAAACAGTCAGAAAGTGACTGAAATTCCCCGGAAAGATGTTTATAGAAACAAGAAACTAATTGAATTAAATTTAATATAACACTTTTTATTAAATTAAAATATTTAATAATTAAGTCTCATTTTAAGTTCCAGTGACGTTTGATGAAGGACGCAAATATTCTGAGTACAAAAATCATTTTATAAATCGGACAATGGTTTATCAGTAATATACAATAAAAATAATAAACTTTTAAATAAATTTTAATAAAACGTTTGGTAAAAACTATCGATGAATACTCGTTTTTTATGGGAAAAATGATTTGGAACGCAATGAATCAAGTTTCGTGTCATGAATCATTCATTAACTAGTCCAATGAGGTCCCGAACCATTAATTACCAAAATTTACACTTTTGGTCCCTGTGAAATATTTATATAATTAACCCTAAACTATTGGGCATTTATCACTTTAATTTATAACTTTAATATATATATATATGTATATATATATATATATATATGTATATATGTATATATATATATATATGTATATACATATATATATATGTATATACACATATATATATGTATATATATATATAAAGTTATAATGTTATTTCATTTCAAAATATATAAAAACACATACACCTCCACCTCTCTCTCTCATTTCCGGCAGCCGCGAGCCACCACCACCACCGCCACCGGAAAAGTTTTCCTGTGAGTTTTTCGACCGAGTACAAAATTGTTTCTCGCAACCTGATCTACCCGATCCCCATCACCACGCGCTGTCACGCGCCATCGTCACCACCACCTCAGTCCCCTCACCACCTCACGTTACCATCATCATCATAACCATCACCACCACCGAACCCCCACTGTCACCACATCACCAACCTCGCTGCCACATCACCATCAACGCCACCATCATCATCATCACGTCGCAACAACCACCACCCCACTGACACCACCACCTCCGCCCACTCCACCAGTAGGGTGCGTCGGGTTTGGTTTTCACCAAAAAGGGTGCGTCCGGTTTGGGCTTAACAGCTAGGGTTCGTTTGGTTTAATTAGAAAACACCATCAAGGGTCTTTGTTTCGACGGTTCAACAGCAACTAAATAGGGGGTGATGGGTTGGCTGCGTGACAACCATGTAGGGTACATTGTGGTTTAATAGAAAACACCACGAGGGGTGTTCGTTTCTGGGTAAGCATCCATCACGAGAGGGTGTTGGTTTCGGTGGAAAACCACCACAACAGTGTGCGTTGGTTTTGTGGTTAACATTCGAAGAGGGTGCGGTTTGGTTTGTGGGTTCATAACACCGAAGTGAGCGTATCGTTTGTGTTTAGCACCAATCACCGAAAAAAGGTGCGTTGGGAGTTATGGCAGCAGCGAGGCTGTGTTTGGTTTTTATAACCGCACCACGGGTGCGTTCGGTTTAGCAGTTTAGCAGCTAGGAGTGTTCGGTTGGTTTGTAAAACATTAAGGGAGCATTTGGTTTTGGTTATGACCAGTTAGGGTGCGTTTGGTATTAATAACAGTGTAGGTCCTTGTGTTTGGATCTATATAGCCTTTGTAAGACAATAGCTAACTTGAATAAATCCAAATCAACTATGTGAGAGACACTGACTATGAATACCAAGTGTTAATGCGGAATCTTAACACAAGTATTAAGAAGAACACAATATAATACTAACTTTGCTATTGATTTCTATTAAGCTTCAATGCTACTATTTGTTATATGAAACTCTAAAGCCGAAGAGGTTCCTTTTTTACACCCAGGAAACCCTAAAAGGCTATACAAAGACGTGTGAAATGATAAATGCATATCCTTTTCCTAAGCATCTCTCCTAAAATATCTCTAAGATAACTGATTATATCAACAATTCTGTCTACATAGAACAGACTTAACTAATGTGAGTCCCTTGTTTAGAATAGAATATTCTCTCACTTCTGCCTATTAAGGATGATAGCCAAGATGTATAAATACAGTTGACTATGTAGAAACCACAGATTTATGAATACTATGTGTTTAAATGCGGAATCCTTAACACAAGTACTAAAGAGCAAACAATGAAGGAACTAATAATAACTTCTAATAACTGCATGAATGATTACAGATTACTAACTATTGAGATATGATTTTTCTATGAGATATCTTGAGATCGTATGTCTAACTATGCCAAGAGGGATCCTTTTATAGACCAAGGATAAACCCTAACAGGCTTACAAAACGCGTACATATCTTTTCCTAAAATATCTCATACATATCTCTTAAACGGTACTAACTTATTTCTACTATCGGTACTAACTAACTGATCAGTACTTAAAACTTTGTACTGTCAGTACTAACTATAACTATCAGTACTAACTATTTGTACTGTCGGTACTAAGTTAGGAAAACATAAATCCTAACAATCCTCCCTTAAACATGAATGTTGAACTCTTTTAACTTCATGTTTCTTCAACTTCTTAATCATAGAGGATGTATCCAAACACTCTTATCATTTCTTGATCTTTTAAACTCTATCCTTCTTCAGCAGCAACTTTGTCTTCTCAGCTACACAGCAAACAGACTTCAGCAACAATCCAACTAATTGGCTTTGTATTTTGTGTGGCAAACTACCAAGCCATTAACGGCTTTGATGTTCCTTTACCAGTACCGTATTGCTCTGGGATAGTAACTCTTCATTTTAAAACAGGGTGAGTTAATAACCATCACAGATTTTTGGAAACTGTCAACCATCAACGGTATTGATTGTCTTTACCAAATACCGTTGCTTTGGACTAGCCACTGCTTCATTCATAACATGGTGCATTTGAGTAAACCATATAGTTTTTAGCAAACTATCACTAGTCAACAGATTTGAATTACTCTTACCATGACTGTTTGATCAAGGACTAGCCAACATCTTAACCATGAAGCAATGTGAGTTGAGAATCGCAACAATTTTTTTGGTAAATTGTCAACCAAAACTGGATTGTGAAAGTCATTACCACACAGCCGTTTTTCTTATGCACTAGCCAGTACTTATGCCTGTAAAGCATGGTGAATCGATAGACCAATTGTTGTGTGGTGTTAGACAACACTCAAAACCCTTCTCAATCCATCAACCTTATCCTTGTAAGTTCCAACTCAGCAAGTAACTGCTTGATAAATCTAATCAACTCTAATGCAATAGTAAAAGTCATCTTCAGATTTAACTTTAATAATCAAGCATTTGCACCATACTTTCTTTCTCAAAAGGGATACTTCTTCTCTACCAGCAATGAATGACTATTCCCTCTCAGTCACTAAGGTATGTACATCCTGAAGAAACCATGTAGCTTCCAACTTCACAATATTTCCAATTCCAGCAGTGAATTCCAAAACACATTTTCATCATCGGATTGAACATAACCATCAAATCTCCCTAACTCCCAGAAGTTCTCTGTTCCAAAACTTCATGTATCTCACCTTGATACTGTCCATTACCAAGTTGATACACATCATTCAGAATCTTCTCTATCAAATATTGACAACACCCCATCAAAGTGCTAAAATATCTTCTTTGGTCCATTTGCTTCTAATCACACACATTTTGATTATTTTCTTCTTCAAAGTGTTTCAGCTTTATCGCCTGTGGTAAGTTCCAAGACACTCTGTTTTCCATTTCTTTGATAGGATATATCCTTGTCAAGTATTTTCATAATCTACCTTCTTTTTCCTCATCCGGAGCTATTATTAGATGTAATCTCAGCTCATCATTCTCTTTCTTACTATCATCTTCAGAAGTATTTTGTATGAATCTTCTTTTTCTTAACTTCATCTTTTTCCTAGTACCAAGTTTTCTCTTTCTCTTACTTTCTTCTTCTTTACTCTCCTCCCGAACTTCTTCTTTACTCTCCTTCTTGACTTCTTCTTTACTTTCATCCTTGATCACTTCATCCTTAGAGGAATCAATTCCTTTTTCATTCATCCTTTTGATCAATCTTTCATCTTCAGCAGACCCAATAGAAATGAAATCTTCATCTGACCTCTTAATCTTCTCATACAAAGCTTTGTACTGATTTCCTCAAACTTCTTGATTTTCCAATTCAGCATCGTGAAGTTTCCTACATCCTACATGCTTTCAAGTAGGTCATCATTTGATTTCTCAGTGATTCTTGGTTGGTGTCTATTCCTGATGGCCCTTCTGATCTCTGTTGAGCAAAGGAATTTTCCTTTTGAGCAAGCAATTGTGTCATGAGGAACTTTGCTCTTCATCTATTGTAAATTCTCTCTTCTTGTTCTAGAAGCTCCTCAGCAAGAAGTCTGTCGCCTAATTCTTTGCTTTAAATAATCAAAATTCTTATGAGAGCTTCATTTGTAGCTTTTCTTCGCTATTCGTTTCTTACTTCCTCCTTCAACTTCCACTCTTCTGTTTATTATCCTAGCCATCTCTTCATCACTTTCAAGCTGTTTAAACTTCTTCTCAGCTTCAGGAATACCATCAGATTCACTTTCAGATTCATCCTCCTCTTCAATTTTCTTCTTTCCTTTGTCTTTTGGATCAATCTTTGGAAGAGCTTAATGTCAGAAGTGATCTTGATAGGTAGGTCTAGTCTGTCATTTTCCTTCAATACCCTTCAACCTCTACAAACCTTTCTCCTTTTCTCTAGAAACTGCTTTGGCTTGACTCATGTTGAGAAGAACCTTAGCTATTGTTTCATCATCTCCAAATATTGTAGAAGTAGGTGTTTGAGTGGCTTGAGTAGCACTTCCTTCTTCAGTATGATCTTCAGTACCTTTTCTTTGCCCATCAGTACTTTCAATTTGCTCTTCAGTACCTTCAATTTGTTCATCGGTACCTTCAATTTGCCTGTCAGTACTAACTTTGGATCCGTCAGTACTAACTATTGGTCTGTCAGTACTAACTTTCTCCTTGTCGGTACTAACTGCCTCCTTGTCAGTACTAAGTACATCTTCAGTACTAAGTATATTCTCATCAATCTCCTTGTCTTCATCCACTATTTCTCTTGTCCTCCCCACATCCTGAGCATTCTCTGTTTCCATATGATCAACTGTATCTTCAGGAATCTCATCAAATAGAGGATCTCTTTGAACTGATGATTCACCTTTAGCAAACTTCCTCCCTTGTTTGGATACAGACTCTTTGTGCACCCTATGTTTCTTTGAGAAGCTCTTTCTTGTCAATCTTTGCTTCAAGGAGACACTTTTCAGCCATGCTCTATGGTGTTTGATGACAGGTTTAGCTTGCTTCTTGAGCTTTGTGATCTGAGCCTTCAATATTTATTTCCTTGCTGATCTGAAGACCTGGCACATAAAGAGAGACCACAGACATAGACACTTGGGAGGTCATGTCACCCTCCAGTCCCTGAAATGGGAGGGATTTAGCCTGATAAATACCTCCAAGATTCCCACCAGTCTGTTGCTCAATAGGTACCTCACTAGTTTGAGCAGGAGATGAGTCAGTCTGTGGCTCATTAGGTACTTCACTAGTGTGAGCAGGAGATGAGTCAGTCTGTGGCTCATTAGGTACTTCACTAGTGGGAGCAGGAGAGGGTGTAGGTTGTGCTTCAGATGGTCTTTCTGAAGGAGCACCCTCATCCCCTGAGAAGGTTTGTACCAACATAGTAAGGCAAAACAAAGGGTGACTTTCCCTGAGAAATGTTTACCCTTCTTAACCATGAAAGAAAAGACTTTACTAGTTAAAGTATTTACAGGAAAATGATCTAAAGGTACAGACACATTAGCTAGTTGTTTATCTAAAAAGATAGAAATAAAACGTGGGTACATTACAAACTTTTTCTTAGCATCTAAATGTCTAAGCATACCATCAAAAATTAATTTGGAAAAATTATACTTCTTTTTAATGTTAAGCAGAGTTCATGCGATGTTTCGTGGAAGAAAACCGAAGAATACACGAAGAATTGAAGCTTAAATGAAGAAATAACTCAAGATAAAGACCTCCATTGGGGTGAAAACAAAGCTTTGTTGAATGTTAACACTGTTAAATCCCCTTCATACCCCATAAGCTGTATAGCATCAAAGATAGCCTGATTGGGTAATGAGTCTATCCCATTGGCATCATCAAAAAGAAGATCACTTCTTATTGATGCCTCAGAGATAGACACATGCTTGCCAGCTACTTTGGCAGTAATGTGCCTAACATTGTTGATTATTTTGGACTTAGCAGACGTCCAAAACTGTTCAACAAATGTAGTGGAAATAACTGGACTTAGAGTGAGAGCATGATGAATGGAACTTCGCGTAAGAAAATCAATGATCTCATGAAACTCTGCATTCCCTTCAGACTTCTCCAAATACGCGACCATGTTGTGCTTAGGACATGAATCAAGAACAGCCATTGTAGTCGAAAGAGTGATCGTCGTTAAGAAAGATATTAGGGCTTGTATAAAGGAAAGTATTTGAGAGAGATTGCGTAAGGAACTATGCAATTGAGATGGGTTTATATAGGTTTAGGAGACCTAATTTCAAGGAAACCGTTTCAATTTACACTTTGTACCCTTGGCGGTATTTTTCTTCAACGTCTCTATAGCGGTACAAACTTTGCTCAGCGGTACTAACTTTGCACTGTCGGTACTATCTGTGTCCAACCAAAGAATAAACAATGTAGGTAACAGGAGTCCTTCAGTACCATTAATAACTCTTCTTAATGACTCTTTAAATCCTATCAAACCTCTTGAAATGCATCACCTATGGTTAACATATTTCTGCATACTTAACACTGCATACAAATTATACAACACATCATATTGCCTCCCTTTAACCAATGCAGCTTATGGATTTATCATCCCAATAGACACAACCAAGAACTGGAACCTGCTAACATCAAATTCCTTGGTTAGTAGATCAGCTACATTGTTATGAGTGTGGATTTTGAGCACCTAAATAAGTTTTTTCTCATAAGCATCTCTTATGAAGAGGGGCTTAATAGCAATATGCTTTGTTTTGGAATGATATACTAGATTCTTTACAATACAAATGGTGCTTTCATTATCAATGTAGATCTTTGTGTTCATGAAGTTGAACCCATAGTCTAACATTTGATTTTGAATCCACAAAACTTACCTACAACAGCTTGCAACAGCAACATATTCTGCCTCTGTAGTAGAAGTAGCCACAATGGTTTGCTTTTTGCATTGCCAAGAAATGAGTCTCCTGCCAAGAAATTGACAACCTCCTGTTGTGGATTTCCTGTCAAGATTTGCTCCAGCATAGTCACTATCTGAGTAGGATTCCAGGTCAAATGAGGACACTCTAGGATACCAAAGACCCAGTTTGGGTTTGCCCTTTAGATACCTAAAAATTCTCTTGACAGCACTTAGATGGGAGGACTTTGGAGTGACCTGAAACCTAGAACAAGCACAGACTGCAAACATAATATCAGGCCTAGAAGCAGTCAAGTACATTAAAGAGCCAATCATGGACCTATAGAGATGGACATCCACATCACTGGCTTCCTCATCCTTGACTAAAGGCTTCTGAGTCTCAATAGGTGTACTAGCAGTCTTAACATTTGCAAAGTCAAACTTCTTCAGGATTTCTGCAACATATTTATCCTGACTTATAAAGATACCATCTGCTTTCTGTTTGACTTGTAATCCAAGAAAGAAAGTGAGCTCTCCCATTGAACTCATCTGAAATCTTTTCATTAATGCCTCAAAACTCATTCACACCAAGATTTCTTTGTAGACCCAAAGATGATATCATCACATAGCACTTAATGTATGGATATCATGTTTGTCCTTCTTTAGGAAGAGTGTTTTGTCAATGGTACCTCTTTTGTAGCCATTCTTCTACAAGAAAGTAGATAAAGTAGCATACCAAGCTTTGGGAGCTTGATGTAACCCATAGAGAGCTTTTACAATTTGTATTACTTTATGAGGATATTCTGGGATCTAGAAAACCTGGTGGTTGAGACACATATACCTCTTCATCAATTTTCCCATAAAGGAAGGCACTTTTCACATCCATTTGATAGACTATAAAGCCCATATATAAGGCAAAGGCCAAAAAGATCCTAATGGCTTCAAGTCTGGCCACAGGAGCAAAAACCTCATCATAGTCTATTCCTTCCTCTTGCCTATGTCCCTGAGCAACTAACCTTGCTTTGTTTCTGACCACAACTCCTCTTTCATCCTTCTTATTTCGATAAACCCACTTTGTACCGATAGCCTTCTTCCCATAAGGCAAATCTACTAAGACCCAAACTTTCTGTATCTCAAACTGCAACAATTCTTCTTGCATAGCATCAACCCAGCTTTCATCTTCAAGAGCTTCTGAAATCTTCTTGGGTTCATGTTGAGACAGGAAACAAGCAAATAAACAGTGCTGGAAGTCCTTATGATTATTTCTCCTTTGCTTTTGAACATAGCTAACAAAAGCATGAGCTCTAGAACTTTTGTAAAGTTTGCTTCTTGTTTGAACTGCTGAGTTTGGATCTCCTAGAATAAGTGCTTTAGGATGAGTGGAGTGAATCCTTGATGTGGGAATAGGACTAACATTCACAACAGTTTCCAAGTTTGTGAAGTCAGCCACTGCACCCTCATCATCATAAGATGAAGTAGTGAAAATACCCTCAGTGGAATGTTGATAAATATCCTCAAGTGGAGGTATTTTTGAGTCATCTTCTTCAGGATTTGTTGGATCAGAAAGAGATAGTCCCTCATGAGGACTGGCAGTACTAACTGGTATGCTAACAGTATTAACTAGGTTAGTACTGCTAGCTTTAGCTGGTGTGCTAACAGTACTAAAAATGTTAGTACTGCTAGGCTTAGCAGCTCCTTCTTGTATAACCAAGGTCTCAAACTTCTTCCTGAGAGATTCAGCTTCCTCATTAGCTTCCTTTTCTTGTCTCTTAAGTCTTTCAAGTTCATCCATAAAGACTTGTTCTTCCTCTCATAATTTGAATCAAGAAAGGTTACGGTGTAACTTATAGAGGAGATTACGCCGTAATTATATCTGTTACGACGTAACCAATGTTATTACGCCTAGACATAACCTTTTTACCACATGATAACGGGTCAAAAAGACCTTAAATTTTAATTCCTTGCTGTGAGAACCTGCAAAATAAAGTTAGAACAATACAAAACCAACTAATTTGCAGAGATTTAAACTACATAAAAGGATAAGCATGGGGTGCCTCCCACGAAGTGCTTGTTTTTGTTTGAGTTACAAGCTTGAATCCATCCTTATTTACTAAGTAATAGGGTGTTCCTCCCCTCACTTGAAATCAAATGCGGGTGACAGTAGCAGTGAACACCATAAGGGTGTAAATTTGCTACTAGGTAGGGAAATAATAAATTAAAACTATTTTGCTGATGAGATTTCATTTCCCTTTTTGCCTTACCGGTTTTACGTGATGATTGGCTTAATTGGTGTAGTAATTCCTGAAATGCCAGGTCACAAATATAAGTCTTTAAGAGCTCCTTTAAATCGTTAACAGGGTTACTATCAATATTTTTGGAAACCCTGGTGTTATTAGCAAATTCTTCCCCGAACTCGTTCAAATGCTTGTTCAAAATAGGATTAGTAGCCGGTGCTACATAATTGTCACCGAGTGGTGTGATGTGAACTGTCTGAGGGGTCAAATGTTGCATTACGTGATCTTGTAGAGGAATATCATAATCCTGTTCCTTTTCCCTTACAACTTTCTCCTTATCATGGACTGGTCCTCGTGTCACATACGATTGCACCATTGGTTTAAGGTTAGGTAAAGTGTGTATGGTAGGTGTGAGTATTTGCCTAAACCTATCTACATTCTTGACTGTAATATCCTAACCGTCATCCGTGTTCCCTTCATCCTCCTGTGCGTTCATTTTATGAATTTCCTCTAGAATTCCCATCATGCAAACAGTTTCGTGAGTTCTAGAAGGGCTACCTAGAAATTTCGTGGGTGGTACATAAGTTTGAACAACTGGTAAGTCACGAGGAACCGACCCCTTTACGTTCTCCTTACCCATGGTCGTTCTTGCCTTGACTTTTTCACCTGTATTAGTGAGGACTGTTTGGGTTAATTGATAAGTTTTTTTCTGTAGGTTCTTTGTTGTAGTTTTAAGTTCCCTTATGTTTGAGTCAGTGTTTTTGATGAATTTCCTAATCCATTCATCATCTGCGGCCTATTCTTTAATTGAGTCTTCACAAAATTTGATGATGGTTTCCTCCAAGGATCTCATATACTTGTTCTGCTCAATTGCCTTGTCCTCTTTTCGGAGAGTGCACTCCTCGGTTAAGTGCATCCCTTCGCAGGTTTTGGAACTCACTTGAAAAACATGAATATTCTCGTCAAGTTGCTTTATATCAATGTCATTGATAAGTGCTTAATTACACATATCTTTTACCTCTAAAAACGAGCTTAAATGACCAAAAACAGACAAAAACTGCCAAATATATGTTTGTTTTGCATTTGTATTGTGCAGGAAGTGGATATCAACAAAAAGACAGAAAACCAAGCCAAAATGACAAAACTGAGCATGGAATGGAAAAGACTGTGCAAAATCAAGGCCAAAGTCCAAAAATGCCAAAGTCAGAGCATACAGAAGATTCAGCAGTCCCAACCGAAAGCCGAAACTGATGATTACTATTGAATGCAATCTTAAACCCATCTGATGGGCGGGGGGAAAGCCCAATAGTATATCTATGAAGTCTTGTGAGACAAATGGGGGCCCCTTCATTCAATTTCATCAGCCCATTTGTGTGCATATTTGGACAAAAGACTGTGAAGACTTTGAAGGCCCAATCCTAGCCCAGTTACAGCCAATCTCAGCCATTGTACACACAAAACCCACTCCATAACCTTATTGGGCTTGAAAAAGCCCAATAACCAAACCTGTACCTTATTGGGCCCAAAACCCAAACCCAGTGGGCCCAATACAAGCCCAAAAGCCCAATACAAAACCCAAGCCCAACAAAAGCCCACAATCCTTTTTTATAAAACATAAGGACCAAAAATGTAAATTTTAAAAACCTTGTTTTATAATTAAAAATGAAAAAAATAAAGAAAAGGGCCAAAAATGCCAATGTCTTTTATAAAGTTGTGTTATAAAGAAAAATGAAAAATAAACACAAGGGATGGTTTTGCCAACTTAACCCAAAACCCTTTTTCCCTTTTAGTTATAAAACGCAGGGACCATTTTTGCAATTTGTCAAAACTCTCTTTAATTCTTTAGTTATAAACCAGAGGGACCATAGCTGTCACTTTCCAAAGTATCTTATAACTGTTTTTGGCTTAAAAAGAAATGAAAAGGAGGAAAGAGAGTGGAGGATTTTGGGAGGGACCATTTTTGCATCATTTCAAACTTCTCCATTTAACCCACCCCCCCACCCCCCATGCAAACCCACATATGTACCAAACCTTACCCGCCAAAACTCAAACCCCCCTCTCCCACTGTTTTCTTGCAATACCACTATTCCCAAGTACACTCACAGATCGAATTCAATCCTTCCCCTACACACAAACACCACTCTCCCCCATACCCATTTCCCACAACCCATTGCCCCTATAACCTCTCCCCTGGCAAAATCACACAACCCGAAGCACCCATGGAATGGTGAGATGGTGTACAAGGCAAATGGAGCGGCTAGGATTTACCTTGGATACATTGCACACTCACAACAAGTTTTCCCAAAGACCTAAGAAGCCTTTGGACTTGTATAAAAGGAAAGAGAACAAGCCAAGACCACCAGACCCCGTTTTTCCTTTTCTTAGTATAAATTTTACTTAAGTTTGCATTTAAAAATTATTGTACTCAGTTTCTTTTTAAGTTTTTGGTTGTAATACTTTATTTTAATAAAGTAAGAGTGCTTGTGAATTGCTAGTGTCGAAATTTGAAATATAATTTTTCTAAAGGGGGGATTTGGGTTTTCTTAATTCTGTTTAAATTGTATAAATATGTGCTAAGAATTATTAAACCTCAATTATAATTGACTCTTAAAGCCTGCATTACCCATAAAAAACAGTTAACAACCTTTTTTATAAATTAAGGGGGTGTTTGGGTTTTTGTTCCAAAATGGTGGTCAATTGGGGGGGTTTGTGATGGGTTGCAACCACTCAGCCAATTTTGGCTGAGTATGGAGGGTTTATTAAGCTACTTTGATTACCACTTTTAGTTTGAAAATAAATTTTTAAGAGTTTTCTATATTCTGTCAAATTTTGATTAAGCTAAAATGAGCTTAAGGGCTCAAGCTGCTTATGCAGCTTAAGCACACCTTGTTTGTGCCTATTTGAGTATTTCTAGCCACTTTAACCAACCACTTGTTCTGTCCTTTAATTTCACCAAGTAATAGCCAAGTGTGTGTGTATGCATGGTTTTTGAAATCCCTCAATTTTAAGCCCCATATTCAGCAGCTTTAATTAAGCCTTAAGCTCTCAAACTTTGAAAATAAGCTCAGTGACCACCCCTTGTTATCTGTTTGTACTTGGATTTGGCCAAAAAGCTCATAAGAGCTTATTTCATAAGCCCAAAAAGCCCTTAAGCTTACTGTGTTGCCCTCCCCTGGTGCTGAGCACCATAGTTTAGCCCTTTTATCTAGCTTATTTTACACTAGACCTTAGGATTTTATTGCTTTTTAATATAGCTTAATAGAAGCCCTTTAAGTGCCCAAAATCTTATAGCTTATCTAGCTTATTTAGTTAGCTTATTCTAGGCTTAAAGTAGCCCTTTTTCTGTTTTCTTTTTAAAAACTGTCACATAGCTTATCTTGATTCCAGCTTATTTTAGGGCTTATTCTAGAAAACTTAGCTTATTTAGGACTCCCCTCTCCCTATTTATTTGTTTCCCATAGTTGTAGCTTATTTTGCTAGCTTAAATCCCAATAAGAAAGAAAAATAAGCTCATAAGCTTATTAAGTTCTGTCAGCCCAAAAAGCTACTTTTCTAGCTTATTTAGTGGATTTCAGCTTATGCACCTTTTATGAAAAATGTTCTCCTAAGTCCCCTTAACAACTTTGCTTCTTTGGCTTTTTGATAATAAGCACTTAGGACTCTCTTTGTAATCGGGTTCTCTCTCAGGGACCAATTGTGTAATTTTGTCTTTTATAGTTAACAGAGTTAATACCCCTTGTTTGTTTGTTGTTTCCCAGTTAGTCCTTGTGTCCTTTCACTGTTAGTCCTTTTGTTTTAACAACAGTTAGCTTTAGTTAGTTTTATTTAATTAATTAATTAAATTAGGTTTAAAATTTAATTAGTTTAATTACTTTTAATATAAACAGTAAAATTTGGGCATTTTTATATTTTTAGAATTGTTAACTTTTTCTTTATTTAATTTTATTTTTTCAGAATTTTTATAACTTTAATTTTTTGTCTTTTTCTATTTTCTTAGTTTTAATTAGTTTTTAATCTTTAAAAAATCATAAAAAATCCAAAAATTAATAAAAAAATATTTTTCTTTTTTATAAAATTTTCTTTTGTCATTTAGTGTCTAGGAAAAATATAAAATTTAGTATAGGCTTAATTTTTCACTAATTTACAGTTTTAGACCCGGTTTTAACCAGGTGCGGTTTTACCGTTTCTTTTCGTTTTAATTCAAACGGACTCCGTTTTAGCTCTAGTTTTCTTAATTTTCATGTTAAGTTAAATAGATTTTAATTTTGATTTTTTAATTTAATTTAGCATTTATTTTTCTTAATTTTTAATATTTAGGTTTCACGTACCGATTCTGTTCACGTATTTAATTTAGATTTAATTTTAGGATTTCCATAATTTATTATGCTTCCGTAGTTTAAGTTCTTATCATATTAACTAATTTTGTTTCACGTATTTTTTAAGATTCCCCATTTCCTTTGCTTGTTTTTTTTTTTTTTTTTCCCCCCCGTAGATGAATTAGGTTTTATTTAATTTAATTTTAGTTGTAATTATATCAGTGTTTCCATCATATATTCTTCATCATTCAATTTCTCATCAAACCAGGATAACTTTCAATTGCAGCCTCGTTGGGACATACGACCCGGGAATATCTCTTCCGGAATCTTTTTATCATTGATTCTTATATATTTTATTTCTAAGTAGGTCTTGACTTTTTCCCTTTGTCAAGGGTAAAGAGTTTGGATTTGCCTAGTATTTTATATATATACTAATCCACGAATCAATTTTTGGCGCCGCTGCCGGGGGCGGAAGGCATTTGCTACGATTTTTATCCGATTGATCTGAACTTGTCTTACTATTAATATATCAATATTAAATAACACAAATTATTTTTCTTTTCTTTTTATTAAACATATCATATAAAAATTACAAAGAAACCTAAAAAAATCAAAAATATAAAATTTGTTCCATAAAAAAATTAAAATTCAACTAATTGGTAAAATAACCAAAATATAATATTCTCAACTGAGGTTATTTTCATAATAAGTTCCGGCGGAACTGCTGAGTTCCCAATCGTACTAAAGATTTTAAAAACTTGCCTTCTGTGTCACTTACGATACGGCTCACTCATTCTTGATTTAACAAACTATAAAGTGGGTTTTAAGGAGGGTTGTTCCTAGGAACTACGACCCAAAGGAGATTTAAGCTTCGCGCTATTCCTACTCCTCAGCTCACTAGTGCGTTTTTCATTGTGAGAGCTACCGTGAAGTAAGATCGATTATTTGGCTTAAGTTGTCTATCTCTTGTCCGTTTAAAATAGACTGTGAATATATTTTAAATCCAAAAAATCCAAAAACATTAGTGTAAATTTTCTTTTTAAATTTCTATTTTGTGCATGCGCACTCGATCTCAGTCCTTTTTCCTCTTTCCCATGTGAGCAGCTGTCCTCCACCAGAGAACCGCAGTTATTATCGAACCCTCTTCGTATTTGAAAACCATTTCAGGGAAGTTCCTCACGCTAGAGCAATGGCAGACACTCGTACTATGGCTCAATTGCTCCAAGCGCCCTCCGAGGCTAGAGGACGCCAATTCTTTTTCCTGAAAATTGTGGCAAACAATTCGTAACTGAGGCATGGTTAATCAATCTTGGTCCCCCCAGTACAAACGTTCTTCGGTCATGTCAAAGAAGACCCGAATGCTCATATCCGTTACTTCAAAAAGATCACCTCCACAATGAGGGTCCCCAATGTTCAATTGTTCGTTTTAAGCTATTCTTTTTCCATTCTCTATCGAGGGAGCAGCCCGACATATGGCTAGAAAACAGACCCCCTACGATCTATTCAAACTTGGGACGAGCTTGTATCCAAATACATCAATCAGTTTTTCCTCCCCTCTATAACGACGTATCTTCGCAATGAGATCACCAGATTTCAGCAAAGGTTCGATTGAATGTTTTATGAGGTTGGGATCGTTTCAATGATCTACTTAGGGCATGTCCACACCATGGATTCTCGAATTGCATCAACATTGGATACTATTCTATATGCCTTGAACATTAAGATTCAAGATTCCATTGAACTCCGCAGCAGGTGGATCTTTTTGGACAAATGCTCTCGCGATGTTTAAAAATCATCGAGAGCAAGTCATGGTTCGTTCAAACTCGAGCTTAAGGCAGTTGTTGCCAAGGTAAGTACGAACTCTTCTACCCAAGATGTTTCATCTGATGTTGCTGAACTTATGGAATTGTCCGAGCATTGCTCTTAGACATGAAGACCATAGCTTCTGCTTCTGTTCCAGCTCCTGCACCTGTCAAAGCAGTTGAGCTAAGTTTTGGTGTTACTTGCGGTGTCGATTTTTTTCGTGTGGTGCCCATTCTCATCATAACTGTCCAGCCACTCATGGCAACGTTTATCGGGACAACATTTCTGAGTATGTGTCACAAGCCGCTGCAGCTAATTACAACCAAGTAAGCTCCAATTTCCGACCTCAAATGGTTGCAAATCATATTAGACCTCCAGGTTTTCCACCCGTTCAGAACTCTCAAGCTAATAATGCTAACAATTTCAATCGGGGGAATAACTTTAACCAAAACCGGGAGAGCAATTTCAACCAAAACAGAGGTGGAAATTTTAACCAGTCCAATTTCAGTCAGAATCAACTTCATAGACCCCAGGTTAATCAGTCTCCAGCTTATCAAGCCCCCGTTCCTCAGACACACAGTGTCACCAAGAACGATTTTGACAACTACGTCAAGGCTAATGATGCTATCATGAGAAACATGCAAAATAACCTCCAAAACCAGGGTCAGAGCGCGCAAATCGAAACAAACAAATTGAACAATCAAATGGCAAATCTGACTGATATGTTGGCTAAGTTTGTAACTGCCAATACCGCTTCTACTTCAGGGTCAGGGACACTCCCTGGTAACACAGTTACTAACCCTAGAGAAGACTTAAAGGGTATCACTACCCGAAGCGGTGTTGCATATCAAGGACCGAAAACAGTTAATCATGACACCGAGGTGACAAAGGACACGATGCCTCCTGCTAATAACGGAAGCACCGAAGACGTCCAACCTCCTGTTGTTCAAATTCAGTCTCGTAATCCAGTTCTTGAATCCTGAGCCAAATGTTTCTCCTGTTGAAACTCCAATTCCTAAAGATATGAATTTCGAAATTAGCTTTTTGGATGCTTTGACTCTTATGCCTAAATTCGCCTCAACTTTAAAAACCCTAATCGGAAACAAAGAGAAATTGAGTGAAATGGCAAAATTGAACGAAACTTGCTCGGCGGTCATCCTTAACAAGTTGCCTAAAAAACTTGGAGACCCCAGCAGATTCCTTATCCCATGTGAATTTTCTGGCATTAACACATGCAATGCCTTGGCCGATCTCGGTGCAAGCATCAATCTTATGCCGTATTCCGTGTGGAAGGATCTCTCTCTTTCCGAGCTTACCCCAACATGCATGACGCTAGAGCTAGCGGACCGTTCAATCACTACACCAATCGGTAAGCCTTTGAGGCATCTAGTTTTTAGTTTTTTAGTTACTAATTAGTTTTTAATCTTAATTTAAATTTCAAAGTTATTTA